>BGPR01008155.1:0-48975 GCA_013235015.1 Araneus ventricosus
GTATTGTCATAACGTTGTGTTGCAGGAAAGTTCATTTTTCTGAACAACCGTGTTTCTTAAAATTTACATCTCGGTTTTGCTTTAATGTCTTTGTTTTTACAGGTGGTTATCCAAGAATCCATTCACCATCCTTGACAGTACATGGAAAGATCGTATATATGCTATGCTTTTACCATGCGCCTAAAATTTAAAGCATAATGCAAGAACTGTTTGCCCTGTCAAAGTATGAAGTGCGACAACGCCGACTGACGTTTCAGTGCAGCAAGGTGCAACATCTGTGCCCCTACAAACCTTCCACTAAACCATAAATTAATTCACAAGATGCTTGAATTCTGCTAAGGATGTAAGTAATATAAAATGTCTAAAACCCCATTTCCATTTTGCTTTTAAAGAAAAGAATTTAACTTTGATTGTAAAAATAATAGCAATAACTTCGTACATCTAAATGTGACTTGGCCCTTTCAGGGGCCATTTTTTCTAGTATTGGTATAATAAAATACATTTGGATTGAGATTGATTTAATAAATTCATTTAGCTTATTGGTTGACATATCTTTAACCAACTCAATTAATAATTACTAAATCGCTATGATTTGAGATAAGAAATTGGAACATTTAGGTTTGTTTCATCTAAAAATTTGTCGAGAACTTACCCAACCTTCTTTTCCTCGTTACGTGTTGGCAAATTACTATCTGAAAATAATAAGGATAGTAATAATGAATTCAATTGTTAAAATCCCATTATGGTGGTCAGTGTCTATAAATGTTTTTTGATGTTTCTGAAGTTATGAAATAGAACCTCTAACCAGAGGTGTTAAAATAACTTGCCATGGGCATTAAAAAATTGATTAATTTGGTTGGAAGTATACTTCTTACGGCTTGGAAAGTATTAAAATATTTTATGCACCGGACATATATATATATATATATTATATGAATATTATAACCAAGGAGAGAGTATTTGGAACGACTTGAATACCTAAGCTCCATAAAGGATTAACTTTGATCACAAGATCGCTTGGGGGCCACTGCGAATCTTGAAGTCCTATCAGAATTAAAGGAGCGAACCCACGGTTGTGGCTTGGCGAGTCTGGTCTGAAATTTGTCATACTTGGCGGCTTTGCAACGTAAAGACTCGTTAGTGCTCGGAATGTTTTGAACTTTCCTGTGAAATGTCAAATGTTGGACATCAAAGGCTTATAGATCGCCGTGGGAACCAAGCACAAGCCTCACGCCATGGGAACAGGCTTTACACTATACATAGGATTATAAAGTCTCGCGTTTTGTGCTTACTTTCGGAAATTTTTAACTACATACAATAGTTTAGAGGAAACATAAAAAGGTTAAAAATGTGCTAAATATTAGCTTTAAAATCTGTTTAAAAATCAAATCTATGGAAGACTAGTGTCATATTTAGTTCTTTGGATATAAAAAAAACTGTTAAGGAGGAAAGCTCTAAACAGGTCATCAAATGCGTTCTAATTAAGATGGCAGAAATCGAGATGCATCCCATAAGTACGTATTCGTAAGGCACCAAGTTCCCGATCCTACAGAATCTGAACAGATTTGTCTAACTTTTAATTGATATTAAAGAGCATTACTGAAGTAATCGAATTTCTCAAACTTGTTAATTCAATTTTAATCATGTTATTTGTCTCAAGGCAGATCTAATGGCAACTATTGAATGAACACCATACATCTGTATACGTCCAGAAAACCGCAGTCCAGATTTGAAAATTCTAAAATCTTCCATGAAACGACCAGTATATTTTTAAATTGACTCTTGTTTTCAGATCTATTAATCCTGTCAAATTTTGATTCGTATGTTTGGCTTTAATTAGTGCTTTCATACCAAGACATTCTGTGTAATACATTTTGTCATGCCACTAACCCCCACGTGGCTGTTCCGGCTCTCGGGAAAAGGATGTGAAGTGAAGAGTAGGCGGGACAGTTGCGCGGGAGAGTGAGGAAGGAGACGCCAGTGTTTAGTTTGGGCTCTGCACTGGGTGTGCATGATTTGTAGGAGTTCCCGTGCGGAACTCTGAGTATTAGATGAATAACCTTGAAAGTTAATTCTATTGTATATTTGTAAATATTTATTTTATCGTATTGGTAAATTTATTAAACTAGTAAAAAAAAAGTGAATTCATTGAAAGTTGAAGTACAGTTATTACAGCACACTCTCTGTTGAGAACCAGAGGCTAAGTCTGGATGAGAAAATTGGATTACCTAGAAAGGGTGAGCTTTTTAAGCTTTTATCAATTGATATATATCATTGATAGAGATAAACAGTAACATGTTTAAAAATGTTACTAAAGTTGACCTGCTCGCCGTGTTACACGAAATCGGCGAAACGGCAAGTGAAAACTTAAAAGTAGTTGAGCTAAGAGATTTTATTAAAATCCAGAGAGTATGCGAAAGACAAGGATTTTATCGCTGACTTTCTCGCACCTACAGTGGCACAGCGAAAAGAGGAAGAACTAAATCGGTTGCGTTTGACGAAACAAATCGAAAGTAACAATACAACACATGGTGTTGAAAATATCCAATCTTTGGATAAACTCCTTAAAGCTGTTCAGACGTTATCGATTCCCGTACCTAAGAAGGATGAAACTTGGAATCTATTTTTTGATTCCATTGAAAGAGCTTTTAAACATAAAAATTTTCCGGAAATATATAAATCGGAAATTCTGTTGAAATTGATAGGAGAAAAAGCTGCGAATATATTAGTTTATATTGATGAGAATGACTTAAGATTATGATAAAATAAAAGCTTTAATCATAAAAGAATACGAACCATCTCCTTTTGTTTCGATAATTTTAAGAAAACTAAAAGATTAGCAGAGAGAGGGGAGACTCGTCAACAATTCGCATCTCGTTTACGATCGGGTTGGCTTCACTATTGCAAGATTCGCAAAGTAAATGATTTTGATTCATTAGTAAATCTTATCATATCTGATAAAATCTTTGAAACTTTAGATAACGAAATTTCTGCCCATGTTGCAGTTAGACAGGGTGAAAACTGGCTACAGCCAAATGAGTTGGAGAAAGAATGCGATATCTATTTTATCGCTAAAGGTAGATCATTTGAGGAAATAAAACATGAGAAACGGTCTGTTTATCGCGAACCAGTATATGAAAATACTAAGTATATTCCCCCACCGTTAAGAAAACCCATAAACCAAGATAATAAATATGCTCTGAAAAATACGCAAATCGTTACACTCTGTTCTAGTCAACTCGCATTTAGATAAAATTGCCCAAATAGGAAGAAAGAAATATGAACAGGTAACAAACTAAGTAATGAGGTTCAAAGAAAATGAGAAATAACCCACAGGCATCGGTAGTGGTAAAACCCAGTGATAATTCTGCTATCGTCACTAATGTAAATTTTAAACATTTGCAGTGTGCTAAAATATGAACGAAATTAATTTTTGTATCCCTTATTAAAAAAGTTTCCATTTGTATAGCAAGACAAATCGACGCACAATTGGATAGTGGCGCGGAAAGGTCATTTTTAAATACTGCGTTAATTCCAGAGTGGTAGAACGAAGAGAAAAGGAAAATATTAGAATCCGCTTTTGAAGAAAGAGTTGAAGCCAAATTAGTTAGCCAAGGCATTATAAAACCCCAGACGATTGTCTATTTTATAGTTTCAATATTCTATTCTCTTTGACAGATAAATCCAAACATTCCTTGTTTAATTACACCGGATGTCTATAACTCTTTAACTCTGGTTCCGCGAAACGAGGATTCATCAAAAGTTGAGAATATTTTGGGTTCAGAGTGCAGTTCTTCGTTAGAGATACAGATGGGGGAAAAGGGGAATGAGAATGCTTCAAGGTCAGACGAGGGTTCTGTTTCGCATTCGCAAGAAAACGAAAGTGGGACAAATTTTAGCATTTGTTTGATCTCGGAAAGTGATAACTTATCTAGCAGTAATGATGAATTTTCAGAATCGAATAAATTCCGAAAATTGCAAAGAGAATGTTTAAAGAATGCTTTTAAAGATGCTAGTTTAAAAAAGAATAATTTCTTTTTGCGGGATGAGTTATTATTTCACAAAGATAAAATTTGTGGGGACACGGTTTATCAGTTAGTATTACCTAAAAGTTATCGGGATAAAGTGCTTCAATTAGCTCATAATGAAAACCATTTAGGAATGAGAAAAACTAGAGAATGAATTAAATTATCCTTTTATTGGCCAAATGTTTCAAAAGATGTAGAAAATTATTGCAGAACATGTGAAAAATGTCAATTAAAAAGTCCGGAGAGACAGTCGGATAAAATTCCTATTACACCCGTAGTTAGAGCTCCATAAACCTTTTCACACGGTGAATGTAGATTTAGTTGGAGAAATTGTACCACCATCGGGAAGAAGGCATAAATATTGTCTATGTTTAATTGATCAAAATTCTAGATGGCCAGAAGTAGTGCCACTAAAAAAATCTTTCCGCTAAAACAACGTGCGATGCCCTCTTGGAAATATTCATGAGTACCGGAATTCCAGAAATAATTTGTACTGATCAGGGCACTAACTTTACGTCGCAATTGACAAAAGAATTTGATAGGTTAGGAGTAAGTCCTAGGTTTTCCACTCCATCATACCCAGTGTCGAATGGTTTAGTAGAAAGATGGAATAGAGTATTTAAACAGATGTTACACCATGTAATCCGTTCAGATCCTACCGATTGGGATAAACATATTCCATATTTACTTTTTGCATATAGGGAAGTACCTAATTGTACTACTGGAATATCCCCGTTTAGACTTATGTATGGACGTGAAGCTAGAGGTCCTCTGTCAGTTCTAAAATCTTCTTGGTCGGGTGAGATACCATTACCCCTAAATCTGAGCAATTCAGCAGTAGATTATCTACAAGAATTAAAAAATAAATTTAGAAAGAGCAGCTGATCTCGCATCTTTGACCACTGCTAAGAAACAAAATTCTTATGCCCTTTATTTTAATCGTGGTAAGAGAATGAAAGAATTCAAGAAAGGCGAGTTAGTCTATTTGCTTATTCCAGATTCTACGAACAAACTATATGCAAGGTGGACTGGGCCAGGAGAAATAATTGATAGAATAAATCCCCATTCCTATAAAGTTAAACTACCAGATGGTAATGTGCGACATATCCATGCTAATAAAATAAGACAATTTCATACTAGAGCACAAACTGTAGGAGTTATTTTTGAAGATGATGTTGAATTTGGAGAAATCCATCCAACACCAATTAAAACATCTATAAGCAACTATAACATTGAGGTAGATGTTAGTCATTTAGAAGAACATAAGCAGGTAGAATTACTGGAACTTTTGCATAACCATGCACCATTGTTCTCCGGTAAACTACAAGTAGCCAATGTTGAACATAAAATTCGCTTAATACCGGGTACTGAGAGGAAAAAACCGTATATTTACAAAATTCCTGAATCTTTAAAGCTTGAAGTTGATAATCAGATTGCAGAATTAGAGAGTTTAGGTCTGATAGAACCCAGCGAAGCAGAAATTGCATATCCCATAGTATGTGTAGCAAAGAAAGACGGTAGTATGCGTCTATGCGTCGATTTTCGACTATTAAATGCAGTGACAAAACCTTTCGATTATCTTATGGAGAATATAACTGATCTAATCAACCAGATCGGACATGCTAACGTCATCACTTGTCTAGATGTATTAAAAGGATATTGGGAAATTCCTTTAGAAGAAGAAAGTCGTGATTTCACTTCGTTTAAAACGCATCGTGCCCAATACAGATGGAAGGTGATGCCATTTGGATTACGCAACGCCGCAGCTTCATTCCAGAAAGTGATGAACAGTGCTTTAAGTGAATATCGTGAATTCTGCAAAGCATATCTTGATGATATTGCTATCATTTCTTGTGACTGGTATACACATCTTAAACATTTAGATGTCGTGTTGTCCAAATTAACTGAACTGAAATTCACTGTTAATGTTAAGAAATGTGTCTTCGCAAAAACGCAACTAAAGTATCTAGGCCATATCATCGGAGCTGGAAGACATGAACCGGATCCTGAAAAGCTACGTGCTATTGAAATCATCGAGAGACCTAGAACTAAATCAGCATTAAAGAGTGCACTAGGCCTCTTCAACTATTACCGAAATTACATAAATTACGCGGAAATAGCGAAACCGCTAACAGATATAACAAAATAGAATGTCCCAGAATCTATCCCTTGGACTGACGTTGAAGAACTGTCATTTCAAGAATTAAAAAACGTATGTGAAGCCCCTACACTCTATACACCAGATCCAAAAAAAATCGTATGTTATTCAATGTGACGCTAGTTCATATGGTGTTGGTGCTTGTCTGTCTCAAAGGGACGACAAAGGTAATTTATACCCTATCAGTTTCGCTAGCCAAAAATTCAAAGTTCAGCAGAACTGGGCTACTATTGAACGTGAAGCATATGCAGTTGTGTGGTCGATTAAGAAATTTGAAAATTATGTGGTCGGTGCAAATATTGAGAACTGATCATAATCCTTTAACATTTTTGCAAAAATCTGCACCACAGTCGGCTAAATTACAACGATGGGCATTGGCTCTACAAAGATATAACATTAATATTTCACACTGCCCAGGTGCTCAATTGAAAAATGCTTATGGTCTATCAAGACTGGTGTGTGATTAAATCTACTGTGACTAGTGTTTGTTTTAAAATCGATATGGTATGTTTGTATCAAGGCTTCTTTTCATCTATGGTTATATATTGATTTAAAATCTATATAGTAATGTGTTTGTATCAAGGCTTTTCATCTGTGGTTATATATTGATTTAAAATCTATATAGTAATGTGTTTGTATCAAGGCTTCTTTTCATCTGTGGTTATATTTATATATTTTGTTTGATTTAATTCGTGGCTAGTAATAGTATATTTTATGTGTTATTATAACAAGGCATCTATTCATCTGTTTGAATTGATTTAAAAATGTCTAAGGATATTAATAGTAGTTATGATACATATTCTGTAATGTGAGGTATCCTATTATTTATGTCGGATTTCGCTCTGCCCTGCATAGCGCAATCTTATCGGGGGGGGGGGGGGGCCCATGCCACTAACCCCCACGGGGCTGTTCCGGCTCTCAGGAAAAGGATGTGAAGTGAAGAGTAGGCGGGACAGTTGCGCGGGAGAGTGAGGAAAGAGACGCCATAGTGTTTAGTTTGGGCTCTGCACTGGGTGTGTATGATTTGTAGGAGTTCCCGTGCGGAACTCTGAGTATTAGATGAATAGCCTTGAAAGTTAATTCTATTGTATATTTGTAAATATTTATTTTATCGTATTAGTAAATTTATTAAACTAGTAAAAAAAAAAAGTGAATTCATTGAAAGTTGAAGTACAGTTATTACACATTTCGTGTAGCAAGTTCCAAATTTTTCCTTAATTTTTTAATATATGGAACGTTAAGCCTAAGAAGCACTGGGTTACACTAAAGATTTAACTGTTATTGTCACCATTAGTATATAGTAAAGCTTCTAATGGTATTCAAAAATATTGCCTTTTAATATTATAAAAATATTCCATTTGCCAAGCTTTTCACTTGAAAGTTATTTCTTAATTATTCTGTAGTTTATCTTGATACCCAATTGTTAGTCCAAGGTAGTGGGTGGAAGGCGAGTGGGGCGTTATGCAAATTGAGAAAAATTGATACCAGTTTCAATCTTTGTTCTAAATCTGTGATTGTTTCAATAGTACTTTATTAATAGTAGTGAAATTCTTTTCCAGGTTGTCATGGGAAAAGTTTGTCACTCGCTGGTCACGGATGACTTCTGTGTTTAAAAGAATCTTGATGCAAGTCGGCATAATCTTTTGCTGAAGCTGTGAACCTATCCTGAAGTCTGGAAATATCTTATGGACGTCAATCCCCCTTCTCTTGGAACTTTTTGGGACACCAAGGCTTGTAAATAAGCCTAAACGAGAAAATTAGGCTCGTCTTGGGTGATATTTTAATTTAAACTAAGTTTAGAAAGTATTTTGAACATTTTTGGAGCTAGTTCACAAACCCTTATCTCAAGAATATATATTCGAAATATTAAGAGTTGTAAAGATGTCTTGCTCAAATACTGCAAGTAGCCATGTGCACGTAAAATCTGAAATTAAGATCTAGAATTGGATAATGATCCTAAATTAACTGTTTAAACATTAAAGTATTTTTGCTAATTTTGACATTTTCTATTCAAGCCACAAAATTAAATTAATGCTTAGAGGTTGATCAAAGCTCACACCAATAGCTCGTCCAAAACAAATATGAAACTTTAATGCAAAAATTCTTTAACTTTGGATGTTGAATTGCATAAATACAATAAGTGTGAAACTTCAAGCATCCATAGAGTAGTAAAAACTTGTAAAAATATCGATCATGGAACTGAAGAGCACTAGGATTTCGTATGTTAAAGTCTTGGTTGTTTTAATATCAAGTGCATCTTGCTTGCACCTAGGTTGAGAACACTTTTTGTACATCAGTGTCCTTTAGGAATCGCGGTGCATGCCAAATTTTCTATTGGGAAAAAACACTTAAAATTCGTGTTCCACATTTTCACAAACTTCTATACATAAATGAATGCATTAAAATGGATGCAAAATCTGCTTATCTAATTTTCACGTTTAATGAGTCAGTTGAAATTACTGGTCGCAATTGATGCAAATTCATTACCAATACGATAACAGTGGGTTCAATGAGAGCAAGTCCAAATATTTGGTCATACAGTAACAACTATTTATTCTACTCCAAACATGAATATTTGGAAAGTATTTCGCGAGCAGTGGTAATAGTGTCTTCACTGAACTCAATGGACTTGAGTCCGCGTATAATAAATTGTATTTTGAGCTATAACTTCGAACTGGAAACGCATTAACAGGCTGAAAATATATGCAAGCCTGCAAGTTTGAGAAATTTAGGGAAAATTCCGCGTAGGTATATACTTTTCTAAACCTTATATATAATTAAATTGCACGTGAGTGTTAATGCTTCAATGCTGGTGTTAATTTCGATGAATATCGAATAATTAGATTAATTGTAAATTCAACTACGACGGTTTTCCAATGTTGAAAGTATGACGAAAAGCTTTTTTATAAGGAGAAATAAGAGCACGGCTCTGCTACTATAGGGTAAGTCTTCTTTTAATAATGGGTCTCGATACCAAGTGGGATAGCTTATAGGAACTGTGGGATCACAAAATAATTTAATAGAGAGCATCTGTAATTGATTACTAGTTAGCAAAATGAGTTCAACGTTCAACTTCACTCGAAATATTTCATTAATATTTTACAGAACTAACATCTAACCAAATTTATTTCTGTGGATCATCGATGTCTCATTTTATTATCTTCTTGCATAAATAAGCCAGGGAATGAGTTTTTCGTTCGTAAATGGGCTAGCGCAGAATCTTTGCGTTCCAACGAGGGTACCAAGGGGGAAAACTTTAAGCCCTGAGATAGGATGTTGGGAGAAAAAGCCAAGACCAAAGGAATGAGAGAAGTATAGTCCACCCTTTCCTTTTGAGAAGTAGAGGGCGGGATAGGTACCAGCCGGCTGGTAAGAGGGAGCGAATGTGATTGCTAGATAAGAGTTGGTTTATCCCCACACCCCCATATTACCCATATTATAAAGAAGCTTAACTTATACTTTCAGCTTTGGAATCAAAGGAAAAGGCTCAAATTATCAAAAGAAACGTTATAATGAACAAATGAAGTTTTACAAATCTCAACGTAATGATATTTCAGCCCACATTTCCGTTCTTCATGCAGAAAATTTAATCTTTCTTTTGCAAGCAAAATTAGTTTAAAAACGTCCGTTTAATCAATGTAAAAAAAAAAGTACGAAAATATTTCGCAAAATATCTGTTTCCCAAGGAGGTTAAACGTCTCAACCTAGATATTTTGTAGGAGCGTCGTGAATGTTTTTACAGTCGTAGGTTCTGAATATTCATTTTAAGAGTAGAATAGCTAGTTGGGTATTGCGTAGCCAAAACTTTTTGCTTCGTTAAGTCTCGTCACAATAGCCGTTTCGTCAGTTTTTTAGAAATGCTTTGCAAATCACGATTTTAATATGAAATACGTACTTGATATTTATCCAAGCTTAACTTCTTACAAACGTTACAATTAAATCGGACTCGGTTTTGTTATTACTGAAATTAAATAACATCCCAGTGTTTTGATCCTAGCACAGATCCATATAATTGCACAGAGCAACAAAGTGCAGCAGTTTTATCATTCCAACTTAGGAGTTCATCTTCACGTACCATCCGCTTTTCTCCTACTTTGCATAGTAAAATATTTTATGGAATGCTTCAGTATTTACCACTTTGCACTCTGAAAAGTAATTAGATGCACAGTTCTCTGGACTCGCTTTAGTGCTTCGGAACCTAAAAAAATACAACTGAATAAGTTGGATTTTCCCGAAAAATTAATCTGCTACAGCTCCGTGGGCATTTTTAGGAGTAACTACCGGAATCAAATATCGAAAGAATGCAATGTCTACACCGCAGTTAGAAAAACTCTTAAAAATGTACGCATTCGTCAACTCCGAGAGGTTCAAGGTCTAGAGTTAAGTTGGATATCAAATGCACTAGATTATGAGAGATGGGACACAGCTCGATGCTTCTGTAGTTGAAGTTGAGTAAATTCGTGGATAACTCTGTGCAATTCTGATCACAAATAAATTTGCTATTTGAATACTTCGAAGTTTGTTAACGAACTCGATCTCAAATAACTTTTGGAATTTTACACTGATAAACTTGTTTAGAAAATTCAAATAAGAAATTTGATACAATCTTCAATTCAACACATTTTATTCTAGGAAAGTATAAAATTTGCTCTTCATTCAAAGGGTTAGAGAACAGCTCCAGTGTAACATAATGTAATCAGATAAGATGTTTTGTTACTATGCTTGGTAATCTAAGCTGCTAACTCAAAGACCACAAATTAAGTTTTACAGTAGAGTCTCGATAATTCGAGTCTCGATTGTTCGAGTTTTCCATAAATTCGAGTTGGTGAAGAAAAAAATCGGTTTAGCTTCAAAATAATGACCAACACATACACAACACGTGAAAGAATTACTACATCTGGTTTTTATTGTCCACTGCGCACCCCGAAGCCACCTGCAGAAATGCCCCCTCCCAGAAAAAACGGAATATATACAAGATCGATATATAGGAGCAATGTATTTAAACAAAAAACAATTGACAATTATTTTAAGATATAATTAACCTGTTGCTATCGGCATTTTTGTTATAATATGCAAGTTCATTTAAATATACTACACTGAAATTTAAATATTGCTTTTATATTCATTTATTAAATTTATGATTTCGATAATTCGAGTTTTCGATAGTTCGAGGTAGGCCGGGTCCCGTCCACCTTGAATTTTCGAGACTCGATTGTACTATCTAGGTTTTACAATAGATTAAGTTCATCTACATAACCTCAAGTCTATATAAGCAAGTCGGAAATGCCTGTACAGTTCTGTGTAATCTGAATTTTGATATATTCTATAAAATCTGAAACATTAAATGTGATAACTTACAAGTTGCGATTTTATGTTTAATTTTCCTGAAATTAGCTGCTAAAACAAGGAGTTTCAAAATTTCTCCTGTGTTACAGACTTATGCAGAAATTACCTATCTAAAATGCTCATTTGAGCATTTTAAGGCTGGGTGGTTGTATAACTATATAAATGAATTTCAGCTTAAAATGAGCGAAACTTATACATTTTCATGCCTATTTCTGTAAAGAACTCTGTTTCTTAATGTAGGAGTTCAAATGCTTGCGAAACGAAGTAAGCATTTAAATATTTAAGAAACCTTTTTGAATTTCTTTCTTGATATTTTCCAAACTGTGAATGGTTTACCAGAAATTCTTTGAGTATTTAAGAGCTGAATTATTTCTACTCGAGTTGTAAAATTATAAATCATTCTTTACTTTTATCCACTTATCCTTGGAGTAAAATAAAATCTGGTTTTAATGTTAGAAATGAGACGCCATTTGAACTGAGCTGAAAATGCCCGTTATCATACATTCATGATCTCCATTAGTGTTTACTCATTGTGCAATGCATTATTTGCTAATATAACAAAACACATTGCCTATTATATAGTTCTTTTTATTAAGTGTTCGTAACCTTTTCAGTGTTGCGGTATCCAAATGGGCATCGATCTCTACCACAAAAACATAACGCGTAAAGCATGAGATGGCAAATATATAACATGCATAATGTGTCCCCTGCAAAATACGGCCAACTACGGCTCGCATCTTGCAACCTATCCATTACCAGATGGTACGATTCTAGTTTCGTCTGAAATTTTCTTTATTTTTGGGCCTGATAAATACTTCCGTTTTAGAGGGTTAGTGTCTATTATTGTCCCTATTTTCCTGTACAATTTGGGAGAATGATGGCCTAGTATTTGCATTTAGTTTCCGCCGACACTTGATAATGATATCCTCCCTACTCTCTATATTGAAAAATAGTTTTATACGTTTCATTCTTGTGCACTCTTTAATCTTATACGCAAGCATGGATTTGTCATTAAAATCTCACCTGGGGTTTGTATTGGCTTGACGCCCAGTTTGATCCCCTTTTATAAGTTTAGGAAAGGATTTACAGAATAACAAGAGAATATACGAAGAAAATATGGTTATCGTATTTCTCCGAATGGTGATACGATACGTCATTGGGATTGTGATAAGTGGTGTTGGGTTTGTTGATTATGTAGTCAGGAAACCTGAGTACTTGTACAGCGACTTCTCATTCATAAAAAATGGTTTTTGCGCCATAAAACCAAACCTTCTCATTCATATCGTCGGTGTCTCTTTGGTCAGAGGTGAAGCTTCTCCCCGAGACAGGAAAAATGCGGCTCGAGTCTTCACTTTGCAAATGTCTTTATTCTGAAATGGTGCTGGTTATATCTCAAAAGTGGAACATATGGCGTGGAGTATATGTTAAAGTAGTGTTTCGGTTGTCCTTCTCGTCATTCCCAAAGCGAGACTCTTTCCACATAATACACGATGCAACTCCAAATCGAAACTAACCAGCATCGTGCAATTTGGCTTTTGATTGTTTGTATTTATGCCACAATCTTAAGAGACTTTTACTATCTCAAAGATGTATAATAAACGCCTTCGATCTAGCTTTTTAATGACTTTTGAGAATGCAAATGACTGTACTAAACACTTGTTTATATATTCCAGGGGTACATGGTTTGTTTAAATCGTTCGTGGCACTGGAGAGAATAAGCTGGTTCCAAAATCCATTGAAAATTGGACTTTAATAATACAATTATTTAAAAAATCGTAATATTGCAAATCTTTGCTTAGTTTCTCCACGGACTTCATATAATCAGAATGGAGTAATGAAATATATTTAATACAGTACAGAAAAAAGTGCTACTTTCATTTGATGGAAGACTCAATTGGAGACTTAAGTGGCTAATTTATCAGCAATATTTTTCCAAACGCTTAATTTTAATCTTTTGATCCGATATACTGTTTTGCCATTATTTGGTAGTTTAAACGCATGTGAAGAAATTTGCTTGCTCAAATATATTTTTAAATTTGTTTAATTATTTCTGCGCTTCACATAATTGTTTTCAAGCTGGTTCACCACCTAGATCATGGAATCTCTACTTCCATGAGTGACATATTCCTTAAGTCATTATAATCAATTTTATTTTGCCTACTGTTCAATTTTAGAAAATACTTTGGATTAATCCTTGCTTTCTAAAAGGTTTGCATACCTAACCAGTTACGCTTTCCGAATAATCTATAACTACTTGAATATTTCACACAAAAGGCTATTTCCAAGTTGTAATTTATGTTCCTTTCGTAATCTTGTTCCATCGTTTTTCATTATTTCTTGGAACCAACCTATAAGATTTTAGTTACTTAGTCTTTCTCCACTGAGGCAAGCTCCTCAGTTCAAAATTTTGCTGCAAAATTTCTCGGGAGTTAAAGTACGAGTTCTAATGAAACTTCTGATTTCCAAGATCAGATGGTTGAATAAGCCACACTATAGCAAAATTAAAGGATTACAATTTGATAGGTATCTGATGAAGTTGTATTAAAATTGCATTTATGCTAGTGTCAACAGAACTATTCTGCAGGAAGTAACCTTGTTCAGAGTAAATTGTGAAGTATGTCCTGCTAAATATTCTTACCTCTGAGAATAACGGACAAAACTGAACATTATGCTATAGGTAAAATTCCTTCGCTCAAATGGTAAAGCGAATAGGCTAGGAGAATAAAGCCATTGAATGGCGGAGTACAAAAATGGTTCATGGTTTCGATCAGAAGCATTACTTTCAGTTGATTAGTTTTCCATTTTCAGTTCTCAACTTAGTTTAGAAATATGCAAGTCTGTAATCAATGCAGAGAGCACAAGAGTTGCTTTTTTTCAGTTTCCACTTGTGCTTGAATTTCATGAATAGCTATCAGTTTCTAATGTAATTTCCGGTTTAAAAGATAAGATGAACGAATAATTTTATCTATTTATATGGGGCCATAAAGATTACAGCGGACAATCCTCCCAAAATGGCCGAGTAGTGTCATCATAAAGTCCTCCCAAGTAAGGAATTGAAAGATGAATGCAGATGCAGATAAGCCGCCAAGGATTGGACGGGGTATCGTGTTTAGCATACAGGTTACTAAATTTAGCGGCTAGCGGATTTTGATTTGGCACATGACGGTAGATTGCATACAAAGTTCCACAGAAGTAGTAGGATGGGTAAAGTAGAGTGGCGAAATGCGTGATGTATAAAAGGAAAGTGAACGTAGATTAGACTGAAAACAAGATAGCTTTCCAAAGATGGCTTTTAGTGACAGAATAGTGGATTTTGTTGGTGGCAATTTAGGATGCGTTGTCGGGATCTGTGCAACCGTTGTGTGGGATGTCTGAGTAGAATAGAAATCTTACGGGAAAACTTACAAATATATACATACTTGCTGAATTAACCCAGAATAGTCCTTTTTGATTATTTTCGGATCTTCAATGCAAAAGAAGCAAGTTACAACATGACAGCTACAATTTTTTATTTTAAATTGTATACAAATTAAAAACTGTTTTATTTTAATGTAAATTTATAGATTTTTTAAATCGAAATTTATAATTGAGTTTAAATTGCTTTGTTAGTAAAGCAAATTCTTAATAGCGTGAAGAGATGCATATTCTATTTCCACCTTTCCCTTTCTAAATAACGCGTTTATTTGCATAATGTAGTGAAAAAAGTCATGAAAACTCCGTAATCATGTGCTGTTAGATATGGTATTTTCAAAAAGGGGCCTGGTGTAGCGATTTTCCTAAGGTCCTTGGGAAAGGCATATGAAGGCGCTTTTTTAAAGGATGTATGAAAGTCATTAAGTCAAGGTGAAAGACTTCTCGGATTCCAAATTCTTGCGATTGAAATGTTTCATCCTTACAGATGCCATTAGGAAGATCTCATTCACGCCGGCTCCCATAATTACTTTCCGAACTTGTATGTATGAAAGAAACATCTCTTCTATAATAATTGTAAAGATCAGTTGGAAAGACATTGAATCAGAGTCGGTAAAATATATAAATCCAAATTAAATTTTAAGTTAAATTCAATATAATCCTTCTGGCTTCAAATTTAGTTATCAGTAATAGTGTCGGTTTTTTAAATCGGTAATGGGTAAAGTTTCTTTGTGCCATTTTCTTCCTGGAAAACATTGAAAAGTGGAACTCATTAGTATGAGGAGTATTAATTTGGATCATAAATCTTGAGGGTTCATGAAGTCAAAACATCTACATAAACGTTTTATTATTTACGAGAAATTAAGGATCACTGGATTAGACCGTCTGGGTATTAGGTAGCCTCATCAGAAGACGAGGGCTCTCATGAAATCAATTTTGTAGTAAAACAATTGTTTTGGCTGTTTGCTTCGTTAAGGATTTGAGGAAAAACGGGCGAATTCACGAGACGTGGTACAAATTTTTCTGACAGATGTCTTTTGAAAGCATAGTTAAACGACGGATTCTATGGAGGAAAAAATCATTCCCTTAAAATATCCAAGTTTTCATCAGTTATGGAACAATAATCCATCTTGTCAACAATAATCCAAGTTTATAATAGTAATGCAAGACCATTTTTATAAAACCGTTAGAAGGATTTCCTTTCTTAACACAAGATTCTTGCGTTTAAACAATTCATCTACCTCTAAATTTAGACAAAAATGCGCGATGCTGATAAGTAGTAATATTTTTTGACTGTTATTTTTTTTTTATTCTTTCTTTTAACTTAATATTTTAATGCTCCTTCTAATCGATATTTCCAACGTTGAGTCTGGCTTGACATTTCAGTACAATGGACTAAACGAACTTTCATCATATAGATCGAGTCTAGATCGGTTGCTTATGTCCACTTTTCTCTAATTGATCATTGATAATGCATTATGTTGGTACGGCAATGAACCTAGCGAATTTGTGAAATCTTAACAGAAAAAAATTACTACTGGAAGTTTTAAAAGTACACAGTGCCTTTAAAGCATCTAAGAAATAATTAAAATCTCGTACCGAAAGAATTATAAAGAGTATCGTCCATTTTTTTGAGGCTGGATGAATTTAATAACATTTTACATAAATTTCACAATGAGTAAGTATATGCTAAATTGGGAACTAAATTAATACACTGAAGCATTCACGACAAAATCGAAGCATTTCGTATTTGAAGTTGCCGAGAATGTTTACCCAACTATTACGCCCTCTTATCGATATTTTCATTCGTTCTACAAAATTTTGTTTACCATCTTAATTTTCAACTACAATTGCCGCAATTTAAAAAAGAGAATTCGGAGGTAAGAAGCTTCGGGACTCTATGTTGCTAGACTGTTGGGTCGCCAAATACCATCCTTATGGGAGGTTCCGATACTAGCTATAATTTCCTTAACTTTGACGTTCATGTAATTTTATTAGAAAAATGGAGGGAAAATGAATTATTTCTATCCCTTGCTTTAATTGCTGTGTTATTTCTGAGAAAGTTTGGAAAACCGAATTCCTATACATTTTTCTACTCGGGCGTCATGCCTGTATGCAATATAATCAATATATCCCAAAACGCACTTATATCACTTCTGAATTTATACCACTAACCTTTTCGTAGAAGGCAGAATCTTCTGTTCTATTTCAAGTCGTGTTGTAATGAACAGTGAAACAGAAAGCCGTGTGTGTAGCATAAGTCTCCCCATGATGCTTAACACTGCACTCGTCTCCGAATGTCCGTATTTCCTGAAAATTTACCAGTGTGTCTTACAACGACTCTGGTGTCCTTGAAGCTTGTCATTTCATACTCGCCATAATAGCCAGACATCCCTTACAAAGGAGCCTATCAAAAATCTTTTCCTGTGATGATCCACCATGAAGATCACACCAGACCACTCCTCAAAATCAGGAAAATGGATCCCTGCCCCTAGTGTAAGAGGAGTCCCTGCCTGGGGTGTGCGAGGGATCCCTGCCCCTTAGTGTGCGAGTGGGAGTCCCTGCCCCTTAGTGTGCTATGAGTCCCCTGCCCCTTAGGTGTGCGAGTGAGTCCCTGCCCCTTAGTGTGCGAGTGGGAGTCCCCTGCCCCTTAGTGAGTGAGTCCCCTGTCTTAGTGCAGGAGTCCTGCCCCTTAGTGTGCGAGTGAGTCCTGCCCCTTAGTGTGCGAGTGGGAGTCCCTGCCCCTTAGTGTGAGTGGGACTCCTGCCTCCTTAGTGTGCGAGTGGGAGTCCCTGCCCTTAGTGCTAGAGTGGAGTCCTGCCCCTTAGTGTGCGAGTGGGAGTCCCTGCCCCTTAGAAGTGCGAGTGAGTCCCTGCCCCTTAGTGTTCGAGTGAGTCCCTGCCCCTCAGTGTGCGAGTGGAGTCCCTGCCCCCTTAGTGTGCGAGTGAGCCCTGCCCTTAGGGTGTGCGAGGAGTGAGTCCTGCCCCTCAGTGTGTGAGGAGTCCTGCCCCTTTAGTGCGAGTGGAGTCCCTGCCCTTATGCGCGAGTGAGTCCCTGCCTCTTAGTGTGCGAGCGGGAGTCCCTGCCCCTTAGTGTGCGAGTGGAGTCCCTGCCCCTTAGTGTGCGAGTGAGTCCTGCCCTTAGTAAAGAGTGGAGTCCTGCCTTAGTGTGCGAAAGTGAGTCCCTGCCCTTAGTGTGGCGAGTGGGAGCCTGCCCCTTAGTGTGCGAGTGGAGTCCTGTTCCCTTTAGTGTGCGAAAGGAGTCCTGCCCTAGTGTGTAAACAAGCTGACAATAGCGAGTCTGATTTGTGGGCTTATTAAAGTTTCAAGAAGACGATCAATGACGATCATCAGAGGAAAACCTATTTGATATGCTGTCCCTACATGAAGGACGTCATCATTATGGAGTGTTTGAAATAATGAGCATGAATTCAATGTGCCGTTAAGACATGGCTAATTTTCAGGGGATACGGCATTCGACGCACTGCTACATCATGGTGAGATTCATGCCAGAAACGGTCACTTTACTGATCAATACATCATGTCTGAAGTGGATGGAAGAATCTGCTAACGTTTGGCGCAGTATGGCCAACGGTTCTTTGCGCCATTAAAACCAAAAACCAAATCCAACCGAAGAATCTGCCATCGATAAAAAAAGGCGGTATAAGTTCAGCACAAGTGCGTTTTGGCACGTATTGCTTATATTGCATACAGGCATGACGCCCGAATAGAAAAATGAATAGTAATTCTAGTTTTGCAAACTCTCCCAGAAAAATGAATAACACAACTGTCAATAGAAATATTTCATTTTCCTCTCCATTTTTTTTTTCTAATAGAATCACGTGAACATCAAAAGATGAGAAAATTGTAGTTAGTTGATCCCATAAGGATGGAGTTATGACCTAACAGACTAGTAACCCTAAGAGTCCCGAAGTGTCTTTTTAAATTGCGGCAATTGTGATTGAAGATTAAGATGGTAAATAAAATTCTTGTAGAGCAAGAAATGAAAATATCGAAGAGGGCGTAAAGTTAGGTAAACATCCTGGGCAACTTCAAATACGAAATGGCTTTGATTTTGTCTTATGCTTCAATATATTAGATCCCACTTACATACCGCGAAATTTTATCTACATTTTATTAAAATTTATCCCACCCCCCCAAAAATGAACAACTCTAATTAAAAAATTTTTGGCAATGAGATTTTAATTGTTTCTTTTGCTTTATATAAACATCATGTATCAAAACTTCCAGTACTTTTTTCTGTTGGGATTTCAACAATTCGTTAGGTTCAATGCTGCACAACATATAATGCATATCAATGATCAGTAGAAGAGCGGACATAAAAGTCAAATCATTAATCTAGACTTATTGCTGGATAAAGTTCATTTAAGTACTTAACCATTCTACTGCAACATATCAGGCTCGTGCATTGAACTGAATAACTTTTGATATTTAAATCTATTTAATAGGCTATTAATTTAAGGCAAAAATCACTGCAATACCTGAGTCTTCGGGTGCCCTTCGTTCTTATATGATAATAAATATATTTTAAAAAAAAATGTGGCATCTAATTAGAGTTTGACCTCTTGATTCGCGAATTTATTTAAACATTTTATAACAAATTGTGCTATTCTAACCTAACTGTCCTACTAATATTAGTGAGTGGCCGCACAATCTTTTTTTTTTTCATTCGTAAGCATCATGGCTGAATGTAGGAAATTTTAAAGGAATTACTTTATTACTAATGTTAAAAATTTCGTGCTTTTTTTAAAAAAATACCAAACGTATGTAGATAATATTTAAACGCCTTTGCACTGCAGCTACCTTCTCTGTAGGACTTGGCTTTGACTGCTGGCGATACTTACTTCATTGTGCCCTCTCCTTGTAAGTGGACGACTTGGAATTCAATCTGGGATGAAACTTGGCATATTAGTAGCATACCAATAGGGTATTCAATTCCATTAATCTAAAAAAATTGCAATGGCACAACTTGTGACTCCAGTAACTCTCACAAGCAATCAGAGCTCGTGGATATTTAGATGTCGGTGCCTCGACTACTATTCGCTAGGTCCGTAGTTCGGTCATGGCTGCGTTTTAGCCCTTTTTTTCAAAATTATTACAAACTAAATTAAAAAATTAAATATTTTAAATTAAAATTTTAATTATTTTTATGAAAATGACTTTATATAATAATTGAATTACAGATAAAATAATAAAATATATATAAACAGTAAAATGATTATGTAAATACATCTTAATGGTGATAAATATTAACTATAAAATTATCATTCTAAATTCATTGTTTAAATTATTTAATTATTCGCTTTAAATTATTGAGTTTTTTATGTTCAAAAAATTCCTTCTGTTCTTATTTTATCTTGGAAACAGAAGAGAGCAGATGTGAATATATTGAATACGTACAGATGGTCCAATTAGTTTTAATGATGGAATAAAATAGCAGAGAGAAGACCTATTGAATGCGTCGCAGATGGTCCGAAATTTCAATAATTGAAAAGGACCAATGGGTAACAAGTTCTTTAATTACTATCGTATGAAATTCGTAGAATGAATTTATGTACCTGAGTAATGAAGCCTAAAAACATCTTTCATGTTGTGGGTAATTGTAGTTATGATTTATACTTTAAAGTTAATTTTGTATTTTAGTACTTATTAGGTAAATTTACCAATAATTCAAGTATCATATGAATAAATGTAATTTTATGTATAAAAAATTAATATTTTAATCAAAATGATTAAGTTTTTTTCATTTAATTTGTAATTTTGAGAAACCTGGACAGTTTTTAATCTTTCTAATGAGAGATCATTTGCAATGAACGAAGTTTGTGTATTCTGCAGATCTAAAGGACCGTTGCTCTGTGAACAACAATAAAATTTATCAATTGTGAAAGGTATCAAAAATATTTGTTTCCCAGTGTTTTTAAGGGATTATTCTGGTTTTGTATATAATTTAATGTAGAAATATACAGTTACTTAAAATAAAATGAAAGATAAAACGAAAATTAATAAAATGTAGAATAAATCCTAAAATTTGCGAAGGATAATACAAGGAAACAAATGTTTGCTGTCAGTCATTAGAGATAAACGTCACCACATTAAAGATGTATTTATAATTATTTTAATGTTTATATATTTTTATTATTTTATCTGTAATTCAAGTATCATATAAATTATTTTCATGCAGAAAATAACTAAGTTTTAACTTAAAAAAATGTTTTTAAATTCTTAATTTGAATAATTTGAGAAAAATAAAAAAATAAAACCGCAGCCAGGAAAAGAACTGGTGACCTAGCGAATGGTAGTTTGAGCGCCTGACATTTAAGCTATCTGAGCACTGGATTGCTTGTGAAGAGTAACTGGTGTATAAGTTGTGCCTAAAGTTTGAGGGGCCATTTCTTACGAATTGGCTGGCTATTGCACTTTTAGATTAATGGTGAAATTCCCTAATGGTATGCTACTAATATGCCAAAAGTTTCATCCCGAATTGAATTTCCCGTTGTGCCCTCTCCTCGTTAGATATATTTTTTGCAATGATTGGTTGAGTGACGAAGTGGGAAGACATCCTGACTTCACGAAGGCAAGTTAATAAATCTAAATTTTTAAACCTACACAAGAATGTAGAATAAGCTTTTAATTTCAGTTTTGAATAGTAGGTTTGAATTTTTAAACTAGTAATCTCTACTCTGATTCAACGTTTTTCAAAAGGTTTCTTGTACTTTTAAGGAGAGAGTGTCTCTGAAGGAAAATGAAAACTGTATAGGTTCTTTCAAACAAACGAGAGTTTGGGAAGACATACCATGTAGTCAATTGTGGACGACTAGGTAATCCCGAAAGACACAGAGGTCAGAAAGAGAATTAAATGGAGGTTATAAACATTTACAATCATAAATTTTTTTTCAATTGCCTTTATAATGAGGTTAGAATGAATCTTACCTCCTCTATCTTTTGAAACGGTACTTGCCATTGTTTTAATCCTAATACTGTCGTCAAAAGGCCCAGACGCAAAATTAAATTCTTACTTATTGTCCTTAAATAACTGCTGCAGTAGCCAATTGTTTTTCTGCCTGTCTAAAAGTAAATTGTCTGAACTTCTGCCGAAAAAATGTGAGAGACAACAATATAAAAATTAATCATTCTTCCTTTTGGCTTTAGTTGGCAAGTTTTTGAAACTTAAAGAACAAAGCATTCCATATGTTGTATTTTTTTAATAAGTAGTAAGGTTCAAACATATTCTGCGCTTCAGCTAAGAATTTCTTGATGAATCGATTTTTCTATAAATCCTATATCCTCGTGCAAAACAGCCACTTTCACAATCTGAACATCAACTATTTCGGAGGCATAGCTGTGCCTTCTAACTGCTTAACCTTTGCACTCTTGGGTCTAGATTCTACATTCTGAATGTTGCATCTTTATAATATTCTTCTTCGATAGCGCTTATTATAAAAACGTATAAAAAAGTGCTTTTGAATCCCCACTGAGTATTAGGCGAAGCGCGTTTTGGAACTTAATATTTGATTGAATCCACTAATTCACGCTGATATGCATTGCCTATTCTTGCCCCTAATCACTTCTACCAGTATCTTCATTACTGAGAGCTTTTTACCAGTTTGGGACATATGTTGAAATTCAATTTATGGTACTCCTATAATTATTTCAAACTACTTAGTGCCATAATATTGAAAGTGAACCCAAAGATAGAATTTACACTTGAAAATCAGATGCATTTTTGAGTTCATTTAAATCTCTCGAAAGAATGTCCCTATCATGTCATTCACTTGCTGGAATTGTGGACAGTTCCACTACAAAGAATTTTCAGCGAACTGTTAAATACACTTGTTTGCAAAAATTAAGGAAAAATCACAAAAATAGCGATAACTCGCTCAAAAATGAACCAATCTGTATAAAATTTGAATATGTTGTCAAATAAGCATTGCTGAGTAATAGAGGCGCTGCAATCGGAATACGTAATCTGCGAGGAGCATAAAATTGCATGTTTGAGAGCAAGCCTGCAAATTTTGCTGTGATACCGAGATGAGAAATCTGGGATAGCCAATTCGTAACAATGATCTCCAGGCATCATTTAACAGAAGAACTGCGATGGAGAGCTATTGGGAGACTAGAGGCAGGACAAAGTCAGACAGAAGTGGCCAGGTGTCTGAGAGTCCTTCTTTGGTTCATAGACTTCGGCAAAAATTTCTAACCACATATTCGGCATTTAGGAGGTTCAGCCAAGGACGGCCAACCGCTACGACGAGCGCCGATGACAGATATTTGTCGTTATGCGCACAAAGGAATAGAACCGCAACTCCGATTCAACTCGGATCCTCCCTTGCTACAGCCACCAGAAGGTTGGCGTCAACCGTGCGTAGAAGGCTTCACGAAGGTGGTCTGTACGCGAGGCGACCAGCCATTTGAGTTCCGCTCACGTCACGACATAGAAGGGAACGTTTGAGCTGGGCACATCATGTCCACTGGTCACCTGATCAATGGAGGGCTGTTCTCTTTACGGATGAGTCCAGGTTTAGCCTCCAAAGCGATAGTAGGTATTATTTGATTTGGAGAGAACCTGGAACCCTTTATCATCCATGAAACATCCGTGAAAGAGATGCATACGGAGGAGACAGTGTCTGTGTTTGGGGTGGTATCTCTTTGGGTGGACGCACGTTGTATGTGTTGTATTGCTTCTAGGGGGATCATTCTACATATTGAAGGTACTTTTCCTATACCAAACTGATGCATCCGATTTGTTCATTTTATGCATATGCTAATTTATATAACACCATAATTGTCTGGTAATTTCTTTTCATGTTATTTTATACCTTACTATGTGTTGTATACTGTGGGTCAGTTTCATTAAATTCCACAAGTTACTTTTTGAGTAATCGTCAGTTTTGTGTTTTTTCCTTAATTTTTGCAAACCATTGTATTTATACAATGAAAATACTGGCAGAATTTTAGTAGTTTTCAAGCGATACCAGAGCTGTTCTAGATAGCTAGGATACTAGATGCGTTTCAAAACAAATACTTTCAGATGATAGGAAAGAATTGTTCCATGCAATTGCAATAGTGAAATCCGAGTAGACTCAAATCGGATATGTTTGTCTTGAACTGTCATCCTTAAATTAAAACTTGGAAACTTAGTCCAGCAGAATGCAGCTCCAAACCAGGTAATGTCATAATTGTAATTGTCGAAACTCTGGATTAGTTTGAAAGCAATAAAACTCTCGTTTCCTATTTAACAAATCAATCGCCATAATTCGCAGCTTAATAGAGGGTGAAGGACCAAAAATTGATTTTCAACCGATAGTTTTAAAGATATTGAGATAAAATTTAGGTTCTCAATGGATAACATTTTTATTTCTTCAAAGAATGGAATATTCAGTGCTATATGACTTGAGATTAACATTAAATTGAACTAAAAATTTTGTTATGAATTGTACATCATAGCACGAACCAGCTGAGCTCACAATCGAAATATCGGTATTTGTTTTGTGGGAGGTAAACACTACCTCCTTGTAGTTTCATTTGCATAGTATTCTCCTAAGATATAGTCATGGCAGTGTTTCTCATCTGCAGCATCTTGGCAGCCAGCGGTTCTTAAATAACATTAAAAATCTTTAGGAAGAGATCTTTTGATTCAACAGAGTATCGGATAAAGGGAGAATGTTAAAGGGAGTTGGATAATTTAAACTGATATTCGTTACTAATTCTTATATCTGATTCTTTCTTTACACTTCTACGTGCATCTTCATAATTTTGGGCTCTTTTCAAGAAGGGAGACATAAAATGCCATTTTCAAACTCGATGATTGTGTATAGACTTTCCCTAAAATTTTCTCCATTTTGTTTCTCCGATAAAGGTTTTGATGTAGTGCTAATTCCAAACCGAAGTTCTGACACATCGGCTGTGGTTTTTACATTGTCATATGTCGGAAGTCTTGTCCTTATTCTTTCTGATGAATGTAATCTTGTCTTCGAGAAAGTCGCCTCGAGGAATTGTCAGAATTGCTCCAGTTTTATCCACCCACGTTATGCCCTGTTAAATTTCTGCACGTCATGCCTTTGCTATTCTCGAAGGCTATTTTGAAAGGATTTTACTTACTGTTCATTATATCACTTTTATTAGTTTCTAATCTAAATTCCTAACTGATCGTATTTAAAAGCGTTTCTAGGGCGAGTTCATAAATATGAACTGGTACATTTTTAACATGCAGAATAATTGAAGATTTCGTCCAGATCGGTTAACATTGACCCTTGTGTCATCAAAAGGAAGTTGATAAAATTCATCCAAATATTTATTTGGAGAGATGACAGCGATTTCGTCATGTCGAGTTGATTTGCGTTTGTCCATATTTTACTTCAGTACCCTGCATATCATTCTTGACGCTTATGGATTTGTGAGTTTTCATTTCTGCGAAACTTTGTAGGATAACGTCCTAAAAAAAATATTGAAGTTTTCACGATCCATTAGTTTTAAATCTTATGGGAAAAGTACCTAAAACCATCTACATATCAAGCTGCTGTATACAATTTTATCACCCATTCTTTAGGATCTATCATTATGTGTTTTCAATTTTGGCATTTGTAGGAATCTAAAAGGTATTAAGACTATTTAATACCATTTTTGGTTCTCATTATATCGTTTTTGTTGAATTCCACAACTTGTACCTTTCAGCTGTATATTTGCCGCATCATGGCCAAAATAAGGCTGTCTTGGGTGGCTGTATGCCAGCATTAAATTTAAAACGTGTATTTAAGTGTTGGAGAAGAATGCAGTGCATCTCCAGCAAAGCACAAACTATATTACTGCCTTCCCTTTTTGTAAGCCAATTCAAATCCTTCATAACATTTGCCTTTTCCACTCCTTGTCCATCCAACTGATCAGGGATCTCAATGATTCTAGGCGCCGAGGCATGAAGTGGTGTGCTGCCAAAAGTCAACTATCAATAGAAGCAAGAGCACTCTCAAAGACAAACCGATCACTCGTCATCTTTTAATAAGTGTACAGAGGGCAGTCATAGACAGGAAGTGGGAGGTACCAACAAAGGCCTTTACTTTGTAAAACTCCAGTCTGAATGCTTTTCTGTTTGTTCCCTCGGTCTGTAGTTAATCCTTTATGGCTTTTTTCCCCTGCAGACCTGTTTTGATAAAACTTGGAGGGCAGATCGAGCATTTTCATCGATACGTTCTTGACCTAAAATAACTTCAGGGATGAAATTTTATACTCAAATTTGCCAAGCAGTAAGAGAATTATAAAACAGGAGGAAGTTTCTCGATTTCTTCCAAGATGAAACGGACCTTGCATCATCACTCTGATGGCAGAAATCTAACTCCCTTGAGTGCACATATTAGCTTTGTATGTACTTGCCCAATGGTGGCTTTTCACACAGGCACTAGAGGATCTCGCTTCATGCTTGGAGAACCTGGAGGGCCTCAATCTATTCAATGCACATCAATACAATTCAAAAGCCGACAGAAAATATGACATAGTGTAGGGGGAGGGGCCTCAAAACAATTTTGCGCCTGTGGCCTCGTATCGTCAAAATACACAACTGTGCTTTTCTATGTTCTAATGCAATATCAAAACTAAAGGCGATGCAAAAATCGTACCTACATTTTCTGTCTTCAAATTTGTATCGCATTAGTTTGGTACATCACCCAGCCTTAACAGTTTAGATACATAAATTTTCCCTCTATACCTCATTCATCTAGATTCATAAAGATGATGTAAAACTGCGAAAATAAGTTTTGTGTATCGTGTGCATATTTTGTGAAAGATTTAATATTTTGTGCGAATACAGTTGCATTGAATTTCTTACATTTGTTTCGTTCTGAATCTTGTAAATATCTTGTTTTTTGTAACTTCGCTCTCTGTTATAAATTATGTTGGAGTAGTTTGCCACTTATAAACGAACTTGTTCTCTTGCAAATAAAATGTTATGCTCTATTTTCAAATTTGATTCGAGTTGCAAAATTTTCTGTGTTCGTTTTATTCACATTTACAAAAAAATGTTTGATAACGGAAGCAAATGCGATTTTAAGATTGTCGTTTGAAGATCTGTATTTGAAATGTGTGAAAATGAAGATTTATTTATGGGTTTAATTTTAAGAACGGAAATTCGAGTGTTATCTTTTAGACTATTTTCACTAATAAAGTTTATCCGGAAAGTATTCTTGTTTTAGGTTCCTTGTCTTCCTTCCATAATACGATATTTGGCATCCATGAGCACTAAAACTTGATAATGCATAATTGTGAGGGTTTTGGAAGATGTCTTCAAGATTTCTAAAACTATGCTTGTTCTAATCTCAAATTTCTTTAGATAGTTTGAAACGGAAAGCATTTTTAAAATTCCATAGTGTAAATCTTTTAATTCTAATTTTTTTCTTGATATTTGGCGACTACTTATAAGTTTATTTGTTGTAGTTTGAGGTTCTTTTTCCTCCATACTTATCAAGACATTCAATGTTAGATATCCTGGGTGTCGCCCCAAGCAGGCAAGCTTTTACTGGAAGAAAATAACGAAATTTATTCATTAGTTGTAAATATGGTGCAACGCTTGATAGAGAGATAAGAAAAAGG
Organism: Araneus ventricosus; assembly: GCA_013235015.1. Lineage (NCBI taxonomy): Eukaryota > Metazoa > Arthropoda > Arachnida > Araneae > Araneidae > Araneus > Araneus ventricosus. Next base: position 27,540 of record BGPR01008155.1, read on the forward strand.
TAATCTGGGAAAATAAAATTCAGTCTGGTTGATTATGAAATTTTGATCATTTTAAACGACCAAGAAATTCAAAACACCAAGAGATTATTCTTGTCAATTGTAGGAACATGGAAGAAACAGAAGTATACTTTAACCCTTAGACTACCATATTTACTTTATACATGGGACTTGTATCCCGTTGGTAGTCTAAGGGTTAATCACTAATTGAAGATGTTCAAGTATTGTATATTAAGACTAAATTCATAAAATGCGAGGGGAACCATTGTTAAAATAAACTACCAATATAAACTTAATTAATTTCGTGTAAACTAATTAAGAAGTAAAAATCGTAAGGTAACTGAAACTTCTGATTCGTTCTAATCAGTAAATCACAATAATATTAACCCTTTGGATATATTTGACGAGTGAGACTCGTCATCTGAATTTAAGAAGCAGGCGTTGATGTTTGCGGCAACCCTGCCAGTGGTACCTTTGCATTTACCGACATGTTTTGAAAAATACCACACGGTACAAAATTATTAGACTTTAAGTTGGTTCTTGTTCTATATAAATATTTATGTTTTGTAACTAAAATGCTGTTTAAAAAATATATTTATCTCCAATATAAGTATATTCCAAATAAAATGTATTACTTTTACATATTAATCCATATAGCGACAAATTAAATCCGTCCCATGGGCATAAAAATCTTCAAATAATTCAGTACTCAAAGGGTTAATAGAGTGCTAAGTTTTAGTTATATATATATAATATAAATTCTCGTCTTATTTTACTTCCTTTTTTATCAATATTATTTCTTGTCATTTATACAGTTCATTGTCATACTGTGTTCAGTTTCCATATTTTGTTTGTGACGAATTCGGTATAAATGTTTTCTAGTAATATCTGTACATCAAATCCTGCAATTCTTGTCTTATTATTAGTTTTACTTTTTGTTAATTATTCTAGAAAGTTTGCTACCCATTGTAAACGGATATCAGCCTGTTAAAAATCTGTCCAATTTATTCTCAAATTTGATTTATGGTGCATAGTTTGTTTCCTATTTATCATGAACGTTAATATTGTATCCCTTAACACGTTGAAGCTGAAGTGTACCCGTGCCTTTTGTTTCTTGTCAATGTTATCTATATTTTAAAGAATAAAAATTCTGAAAAATAACGTAACGTCTTATTGATTTTATCGCAGACAAAATTAAGCCCATGAATTAAAAATAGAGCTTTTCTTGCAATTTCCTGTAAATAGTTTCAGTATTTCACCTATGAATAGCGAATTAGAGCCATATATGGAATGAAACAAGGCTTCGCCGGTTTCAACGTGCTAATTTTTACAGAATTTTTTAAAATGTGAATTTGTTAAATTGAACTTGTTTATGTAATAAAATTCTTAAACATGAAAATGAAAGTGTCATCCGTTGCCTCGTTTCTACTAAACACTCGTCTACACTCTTTATTAACGAGGAGATTTTGGAAATTCCAAGTGACACGTTTTGGCTATTTTTGGTCTCATTTGTTTATCTTAAAAAAATTTATTCCTATTTCGCATACTTTTTGAAGTCTGTCTTGTAATAATTTGAAAAGAACACAAATTCAAAATGGAGGAATCCGGCTATGCACTTTCTCAAGGGTCGCGCACAGCAAGGATACAAAAGAAGGCAGGATTTTTTTGTGAGGGGTCTGACTAAGAGTCTAAAAATTTAACCCCTCGTGACCGGAAAAATCCCGAAATGAAAGAGTGAAGACAAACTCCAGAATGCAAGGAAGCATAAAATTAGGAAACATAGTATTGGGAATACCTATACAAGATTTTTTTAACACTCCCCCACACTAGGCAAACTTATTTAAGATATTGCATGTTTCGGGCTTTTAACCTTAATTTAGGACACCAATGAATTTTATTTTTCATTATATTTGAAGTGAATGTTTTCTATCCGTAACGCATAAAGAAATAAAATGCACATTAATAGTTTTTTAACATCTTAAACGTCACGGCATTCTCCCTTAATGTATGCCTGGTATTATGGAGGAAAAAGGTTATTGTCCAGACGTCTACTTAAAAACGAACGAAAAAACAATTTATGCTTCCAGCAAACGGAGAAAAAAAATTAGTAGCGAAGTGCATGATACTCATATAAAAGTTTTTAATTAGATATAATCTTCATCGTCATCCTCGCAAAGTTTCTTAAAATAGCTTTTCCTCCTAGCCGATTAAAGAAGGCATAGACCTCTAATCTTGATGAAGAAATTCTTAGCTTCTCGATTAAAAATTCAGTTGAATAATTAATGAATTCACTCATAGATTTTAAGTACAAAAGATACTTTTTTTTTCTTTTCTTTAAAGTTTAATTAACCGCTTTTATGCACTTTTTGATGAAAAGGATAAGTTTTTTCTTTTAGGGTTATTAAACAAGAAAGCCCATTCCCTCAAACGAGCCGTGTTAATCCTCTGACTGCATAATGTTTTTGAATTACTTTTTAGATGCAACGTTTTTAAACCATGTTCAAATACCGTTGAACCAAGCGAATTGTTATTTACATGCAGGGCTTTATTAGTATAATATGATTCAACATTTTAAATGTACTAAGTAAACTCATTAGCTTTCAAAAATCGCAGGATGCAGCAGAAAACATACAAACTTCAACCCGTGGAAATCGCGGGATATGCAGTGAGAGGGTTAAAACTTATTTTTGATTATTAAAAATAAAAGTTCATTGGAAAAAATTGATTTTCGTATTATAGCATTTAGAATTAATAATGTCATCAAAAATGCTTAAAAATGGTTTGAGAAATTCTAAAGCTTATTTGCACACAATGTGTGTTACTTTTAGTATACATATATGTTGAATTTGTTCTTTTTGAAACAAAATGTTGTTCATAACTCCAGTTGTTTTTCCTACAAGTTTCTAATCCTTCTCGGATTTTTGCATTAAACTATGTAAATATCGATCTTGTAGCCAAAACTATGGATATCGCATGGATTTTTTACATTTTCCTTCGAGTTTTTTTTAACCCCATAACAATGGGGCCAGTATGAAATATGAATAGGGCGCACTAGAAGGCCCAAACAAAGGTGTTTTATTTTTAGGGAAAATATATCCCCAGATTTCGAACCGGGACATGCATGTCCCATCCGTCGTGATCACTGGGATATATACATCCCGGTAGTTTTCATCGCGAAATTTTGTGAAGTATAAAAATGTTTAGCAATTTAGATTTATAAATTAAAGTTTCATTGAAAGTTTTCGATATTTTCCGAAAACAAAGCATACACACTCCTTAGCTATCAAAAAAGCTGATGCAACACTGAAAAAACCGCAGTGCAGCAGCAACCTACAATATTCACATCTATTTTCTGAAAATGAAAAGTTGTTCTCATATCTTGGTAGGACTGATGGGAAATACTACTACACTAGCCCAAAGAAAATTTCTATTCCAAAAGTATTTTTTAAAGTTCTTTCGGGATGTTATTGCAATAAGCCTTACCTCTTACTCGCGTTTGGAAAACAACTGCATCGCAGAGTTATCAAAACCATGTCGAAACGAGCTAGTAAGGTATTCTGTTATCCGTTGTGCAAAGAAACAACTCATTACGCTGGTAATGAGTTATAATATAGTTATAACTGTACTAGTTATAATAGTTATAACTGTAATTGCTTAAATGAAAATAACTAAAAAAATCCGTCGCTTTAAAACAGTTCTGGATTCAAAATATGAAAATAACCAGCCATTTTATCATGTAAGACATTTATTAGCAGAACAAGGAAGTAAAACTGAAACAAAAACTCTCGTTGAACAGTTATAGCAAGTTACAGTTAAAATAGTGCGCACAAGTACTTAACACCTATATTATATGAATTAATACAAAAAAGCTCCGTGGATATGACATAAGGCGCCATGGATGACGCTTCCACTTCCTCCTTCAACAGTGTTCATGTTCATAGCAGATGAATTGTCTCACACAGCTTGCATTTTCGCTTTATGTGGCGTTGTGCTTAGTGGTATTGAGTGTTTTTGTGTAGTTAGCAGGATATTTCAAATAACTGTGTGACATTATATGACCAGGAAAAAAAATGAAAAATTTCAAAATGACCAGTCTCTTCGCAGTAAGCTGGATTTTCTGAATTCGCCTACGATATAAACTAACTATATATGAACTTTAGGACCAAGGGTGGTTTTGTGTTCTAGGGATCATGATCGGTGAAGATCAACAGAAATTTTCCGGAAGTCGTGTCATGAGAACTATTGCAAATAGGTACAAGGAATCTACATAAAAGTGGCAGGAAAACTTAACCAATCTTATAAAACATAAAGTAACTGACTGGAATATTCTTGAATTCTTCCAGATTATTCTACAGAACTGTGTATAGCGTCTCTAAGGGGTACTTGGATCCCCCCAAAATTACCTTTATATTCATTGGAAAATAATATATCAAATGGATCCGAAAATATAAGAAGAAAACTAGAAATATATTTCTCTTTAATAATAATAATAATAGTAAACAGGTATTATATCGTATGTCATTTTGTGCAATAATTGGTCTTTCATGTATCTCTCAATTTTGCCCCTGCTCAAAGAAAATATTAAAGTTCCTACATATTGTAAAACTCATCCCATATGCCTTTATTGCTTAAAATGCTTCAGTTATTGAGATAAACCAGCAAGAGTGGCCTCCCCGAAACTTTCTCACATACGACTAGTAATGTGGGATGGGTAAACACCCAGTGAGTACGTAAATATTTTTAGGGTATTTACCCAAGGCCAGTTTATTTTGAGAAAAAATTATGAATGGTTATTTACAATGAAACATATAAAATTTATGAATTTACAAAAAAATTAAAAAAATTTTTTAGCAAAATATTATGTTCGCAATTTTTACGCGCGCTGAGGTGCAACTTTATTTAACGTTCTTGAGTACGAAATCTTACCACAGATATCACCAAGATTTCACCATTCATCATCTAGTTAATCACAGGCGTCCATCTGGAGAATGTCAGGATGAAGTTTCGTTTTAGGGGTTGCCATAATTTCCGAAGCGCGTGTTTGCGGCTTGCTACAATTTCCTTCGTAGACCGCCAAGGTCAAAAGCCAACCATACTAACTTGAGTAAAATAAACGAAGCGCTTGCCAACACACAGTCGAATGTGCATTTTGAACCAAATATGCAATTTGAACACCTTTTTTTAACGGATTGAAACGAAAATTGGACACAAATCTACAATTAAGGTTAGAAGGCCACATACCAAATTTCATATATCTACGTCATTATCTTGAAGAGTTATTGTGTTCACAAGTTTACGATTATACAGACCGACAGACAGTCAACACTTTGACGGATTTGGCCCAAACTTTTATACGGACGTACATTCATGATGATAAAACTGTGTACCAAGTTTTATCCATCTAGCTATTCAAGTTTTTGAGTTATAGTGTTCACATGAAAGTGGACAGACAGACTTCCCTCAGGCGTATTTTGTCCAAAATTTGATAGAAACCTACAAATTATGTGTCAAGATCGCATACCAAATTTCATCCACGTAGCTCTAATAGTTTTCGAGTTATCGTGTTCACAGCCAGATATAATTCCAAAATTGCGTTTTTCGGACTCGGGGAGGTTTAAAACGTGGAGATTCGTCAAAATCTCGAGTTCGCATTTTTTGACGATTACAATACTTTCTCTTTGTATACGAGAAAGTAAAAAAGGCCAGCCAGGGTATTTTCCTAATATAATCGAAATAACACGGAAAATAGACTTTTAAATTTAGCTTTATCAAATCGTTTCATGCTCGTTTTTCACTTAGAGATTCTCCAGGCTCAGCACTACCAGAGCTAAATATTTTTTCTTACAAATAAATGTCTTCCATGGATTTATTTTTGAGTCCTACACCAGTTTAAAATTGCTGCAGATTAGATGTCACTTTTACTACATTTCAAAGTGAAAAGTGGGGAAAGAACTTCGTTAAGAATAAAATGTATGGTGAAATAAAAATGAGGTCTTATCAATTCTAAATCCTTATATTTTCTTTCAATTTGCGATACAACGTCATTTAACTCACTTAAATGAAATTATTAGAGTATATGTTTTGAAGTTTCTTAAAAGTATGTAAATTTATTCCACTCATAGGGAAGAATATTGCTTTTTAGTAGATCTTTGTGCTCGCTTTTACCAAGAATTAATGAATAAAGGAATTTTTAAAAATTTGAACTCTTTTTTTTTTTAAATTATAGATTAGTTGCCTGGCTTCTACTTGAACTGAATTAAACATAGCATAACACATACCCCGAACTTGGAGCCAGGGCGGCTCCCTGTCGGTTAGGTGGGTAGGGTGGAACTTTATTGATAAAGCAAGAGCAAAAAGAAAAAAAAATGCATTTTATATATAAGGATACAAAGAGAGGAAACACAAATATAAACACTAATATATGCACAAACAAATATACTCATTTAAAACACAAATACACTAAACTAGACTCTGAGTCCTAGAATAATCGTATGTACTTTTACATGATGCTGTTGATGACAAGTTAGACGTGTGGTGAACATGTGGCTGGGCCCTGAAACATTGAAACTAATGATCTATCTCTGGCATGAAATGTTTCAGGAGAGAGGAGAAGGGCGTGGTGGGATGAACAATGCAGGCTATTGTGGAATTGTTCTGGCTGTTCCGATTTAAGTAGATCTTCTTGGCTGGTGATAAAGTTGAGGAGGTTTATTATTTTGCTTGTTGGCCGGCGGTGGTAGGTTATTGATTTCATCCAGGCTTCTATGTGTTGATCTGCTAGACACCTGAGGTGGAAACAAAGCGTGAGGCGGCACTTGGTGGCATAGTAAAGAGACTTGCCAGGTTCTCCACAAGCACAGCAGTTGTCCGGGTGTTTTGCGAATAGGAAAAGATAGGGTGGGAAGGGCCGTGCCCTGTGATAAACTGGATTAGCTGTTTCGGCCAGTAATGATTTCGAAGTCCCACCTCCTTTATGACTTCATATGTGGAGTAGCCATTAATGCCATCATCCCAACGCCTCTGCCACTTGGCCAGTGCTCGCTGATTGAGATATTGTTTTGCACTGCTTCTGGGAAGGGGGACCGTGAGCACTGCTACCTCCGTAGACGTGATTGCCTCTTTGCCAGCTCATCTGCTTTCTTGTTCCCCAGGTGCCCTACGTGACCTCTAATCCAACTTAGCCTGATGTTATAAGTGTTGTACAGAGAGTCTTGAGTGGATCTGGCTATTGGGCTATTGGTTTTCTGATTTAATAGGGATTTCAGGCTGGACTGGCTGTCACTCCAGATCTTTACTTGTTTTTGGTGGCTTTGGGCATATTGAACCGTTTCTTGGAGAGCTATTAGCTGTGTCTGGAATATAGAATTATCTGGAGAAAGTCGTCCCTGCCATTGTGCTATAAGTTCCTGCTGCTCTTCAAAGACTCAGAAGGCAGATTCAACAATCTGTCCCATTTTTGAGCCATCCTTGAATATATTAATTTCGCCCACAGCACCAAGATTTTCTTCTGGGTTTACTCTGTCTTCGTCTGTAAACTGGCGCGACCAGCCTGTCGCTTTTCTTCATAGGTTTCGCAATTATATTCTTCTCCTTCGATTATTAGATTTTTTTCAAGCGTGTGAGCTGTACGAACTGTGCTTCTGCCTCTAGTTTGATGTCTAGACGCATTATTCCTATTCCTGTAATGGCCTGAAGAGCTGTTGTGGGCGTTGTTCTGTACGCTCCCGTGATTTTAAGTAGGAACGGACGCTGTATTTGGCTTAGCTTTGCAATCATGCGGTAGATGAAGTATCTGCCCCATGCTGACACCCCATGCGCAACAGTCATCTCTGTGACTACTCTGTACAGTTGCGTTCGAAGCTTAGGGGAGATACCCCAGGTGCACCCCGCTAGCTTTATCAGTTGGCGACGTTGTTGTAGAGCTTTCGCACCTTGCTGGACCAGGTGGTGTGCTCAGTTAAGCTTGTTGTCTAGGTGCACCCAAGGTATTTGAGGGTTTTGGTGCGCTTGACTCGTTGACTTCCCCAGTAAATGGAGGGACCTTGTCGTAGATTACTAATGAGCAGGAACTGTGTTTTTCCCTTGCAGATTTCTAGGCCATGACGATCTGACTATGTTTCATATATTTTTTGGGCCTACGATTCTGCTGTGCCTAGCTTTCTTTCACTTTAAGCTGCTGCAATTATCAGGAAGTCATCCGCAATGGCTTGGATCGCTGTGTTGTCTGGATACTATTGTTCGAAGGCCTCCTCTGCCACTAGGTTCCACAGCGCAGGACCACTGCAGGACACTTGCGGACAGCCCCTGGTCTGTGGTTGTTGTGTCACTTCTTCGTTGGTTGGGATTATTACATTTCTGTCCTGGAGTCGGTTTCTAAAGAGTGACTGGATTTTCGGTGGGCATTGGCTATTGGAGAGTTTTTCGACTATTGAGCTATATTTTAAGTTATTGAAGGCCCCTTTAATATCGATAGAGACTACGGCGCCATGCATTTTATTTCTTTTGTGACTGTCTATTGTGGTAAGGAGGGAGTCAAGAGCATGGCCAATTGAAACTCCCTCTTTGAAGGCAAATTGCTTTGGACCGAGTTGCCGGGTCGTTTTGAGGAAGTATGTGAGGTGTTGAATCATGACCTTCTCCAGCAGTTTCCCCATGGATGGGAGGAGGGAGACCTGCCTATAGAACTTGGGGTCATTTTGGTCATTTCCCTCTTTAGAGAAGAGAACTATGACTCCCGTTTTAAAAGACGTTGGGAAGAAGCCGAGACTTGGATACTTATTAAACATCTCCATTAGTAGCTCAGGACTGGCGGAGTGGATTTGCTGGAGTATGATTTTGTCCAGTCCGTCATAGCCTGGTGCTTTAGTCTTGTTGAGCTCTTTTATAATTTTCCGTAATTTTCTGCTGGAGAAGGGGTTATCATTAGGTTGAGATGAGGCAGTTCTATCTATGAATGGAGCTTGAGGTATGTCAGGGTCCAGGGTTTCCAGTATGTTTTGGGCGAAGCTAAGTTCCGTGCCTGCTGGAGTGCTCTGTTGAAATAGATCCGAGGAAGGTCGACCTGCACGAAAAATTGCTTTATATTGTTGTTGGCAAGTATGCCTCATACTTTACAAGGAGATGCATATTATTATTACATTTTATAACGAAGTTTATGCCTTGGCAGTTAGCCCTTTACAAGACATATCGCTTTCTCAAAAAATGGCAACTATACATTATTTGCGATCCTTAACAGAATTGTCATTCCAACGATTTTGACGCATCACTAACCTTGCTACATAATGCTGAGCCTCGTTTTTCATATAGCAGAGAATGTCAAATACCAGATAGGTGTTAAATAAATTTTTAACATGCATTATAATCATTTATAATTTCTGGCGATTCTTTCTACATTACTGTTACTATTACTATATTTGTTTCTATAGCTACACACAAAATACTACAAGAATTTATTTTAGTAAAATACATGGTAGTCAACATTTTAGTTGATTTAAGAGCACAAAAACTAATAAAGATATGACTCAGAATTGTATGGTAACTGAATGGAATAAATTCACACTCACTTGAAGGCCGCGGTGGCCTAGTGGTAAGGTCTCGGCTTTGGGGCCAGAGGGTTTCAGGTTCGAAACCTGATTCCACTGAGAGTCTGCCGTGTATGGGCCCTGTTGCACGTTAAATCATACGTAGTGGCCAAGCGCCTTCCCGCTAGTGTAGTGCAAAAATACCCACACTGGGCCGGCCTACCCATGAAGGGTTTAAGGCCGACAGAGGACCAGCGAGGAGAGAGCTCTCCCAGCCTTGTGGTGTGGTGAGGAAGTTTTTAGAGGGGGTGCCAGCTCAGGTGTCGTCCTCGTCATCCGACAGAGGTTCAAAGTGACGAGTGCCGTCCCAAAATAGCCCCCGTGTTGCTTCAAAGCGGGACGTTAATATGACTAAAGTAGATAAACAAAATCATACTCACGTGATACACATCAAAAATACCAATTTATTTTTGGAATCCCTTATGTAACTTGTAGGAGGAGAAGTACGTAACTCCACCGCACAGTTTAAGATAATGCCGCAGAGAAGAATAGAATCGAAGTTACTTTCGTCATGTGACTCTAATGTTACGTAAATCGACTCTATTGATTTCCAAAACAGATTTATTAGCATTAAAAATCATTAACTAATACTATCAGTACATCAAAACAATCACAATATCTTCTGCGGTGCTCTATGATGAAAATGAGTAGTAATTATTTGTACTTTAGTATGGTTCATGCTCACTTAAATAAAAGCAGTTTGCACTCATAACAGATATTGTATATTGCACGAAAAAGAAATTATTCCTCTATAATCAAATTTATTCACCATGAAAAAATATTTCAACATTGAAAAAATATGATGTACAAAGGAAAAAAATATTATCACTTGCATTAATTACTTTCCACTATATAACGGATATTTCCCACTTTGAGTACATCATTGTGTCTATAATCTTTTTTTGCATATTTCGGACTGAAAATGACTATTTTTAGTCTATTCACCTGATTATCTGATAGAATTAACAACCTGGTACGTGAATATTATTTAAATTATCTTAAAAAGTTCCAAGTCATAAAAAATAAAACTTTTTAAAGTACCTTTTTTTCAGAACTCGAGTCATAAAAGCTGAGCTATTTTCGAAATATAATTCCATGTACCAAGTGTATGCTATTTAAATTGAAGTGCAAGTATATATTTCTAGACGAAAATTTTAATTTTTTTTCTCAAGAATTCAATGTCTTTGAAAACTTTCCATCTAGTTGAAACGAATGTATTAAAATTCAAGAGTGACTTAAAATACACACACAGAAACCTTGTTGAGATGCAGCCGTGCCAGACAAATAAACGAAGGAGAAACGATCGAAGATGTAACATGAACCTTGATTCTAATAAAAATTTATCGATCGGTCTAGAAGAATAAAACGAAAAACAAAAATATGGGAAGATTTGAGAACTCCATATCTTTCGGATGATCTTGATTTCCAATTTATTTGACTGAAATCTTAATGTTATTGATTTTTTTTTGTAAAGTAGGCCTGCATTTTCAAGTACCGGATGAGCAAATACCTCGATTTTAATAAATAAATCTGGATCTAATGGATTTTCTTACTTAAAAAGTAATCTTGTCTATAGTTTTCCTTTTAATGTGATTGTTAGACGTTTTTAACATTTAATATTTCGGGAGAATGCTGTCTCAAAATATTCTTTTAAAACGGGGATTCGGCGGGGTAAAAGGAATGTTTACGTCCCCTTTTAAAGTGTAGGATAATAATATCAAAATTACCCCGCCTAGTACTTTCTTTAACCCTCTAACAACGAAACGGCTTCCTCGCCGGAAAAGAAGCATCTGATCGACCGAACCTCAGTATATGGTCAAGATGTAGGGAAGATATGTGGTACAGTTAGACCTCCCGCGGGAATACCCATCCTCACTTACCCTCATTAGTAATATATCTTGGGTGATGCATTAGCATAGGGAAGTGGTGGTGGTAGTGGTTATAATATCACTTGGTCTAGGAATATCTAGACAAGTCCGTGAGGCGAGGACTCATGATAAAGGGGAAGTGTGGCATCTTTTGTTCGTCGAAGCAACCTTGGAGGACTTCAATAGCACCAGAGATATAAGTCTGATTTAGCTACATTGCATGGGGGTAGGCTGCCTTCCTGTAAGAATTTTAGGGGAAACAGGCCCAAGTTGTGTTTCACTTTGAGGAAAACCAAGAAAATCTCCAGCAGTCGACCCGACAGCAGCTATCTATAGGGTGATAAGAGGGGAGATAGATTAATTCCGTTCGGAGAGTGAAACTTTAATTATTTAGGTAATGAAGTGAATGAGGCATATGAAATCATTTTTAAGAGAATGTGCTACGTGGTTACAGTTAGAGAACAAGTGCTTAGTAGGTAACGGGAATTAATTATTATAACAAAAGACAAAAAGACCTTATGCTAATTTAAAGTAAGTCGGAAATATATTGTGATATCCTCAGTAAGCTTGGCTACAAGTTATTATAACAATTTTATTAAAATATTTAAAGATAAGATTAGTTGAATTTTTTTTTGTTTTTGTCGAAAAGGTGTCCTAAATTGGACTGTTTAAATCAATAGGATTGTTATCCTAAACTACAGGAAAATAGCTCAGAAAGCAGTTTATCACCCCAAGTAGTCCGCATCAATTTGAATGGGAACAAGTCAAAGCAATATATATATATATAAAAGGACTCTAAAGCCATCAAATGCTGGATCAAAAAGTATTAAAACTTTGGACACGTAACATTCGCATCATTTGTGAGGAAACAAACCGAGAAGAGGAAGTGATACAGTGCATAAAATATACTTGGGTTCTTGCATTGTGTGATGGTGTGAATTTGAGAATCCAAAAATTATTTTGCTATAATTGCGCTTAAAGAAATTGATCGTCCAATCTTGGCAACTGGTTTCCTTGATCGAACCAATGACAGAATTTTTTAAGCTATTTTTTTCCTACTATAAAGTGTATTTCATAAAAAAAATTAATTATATTATTTTGCAGATAAATAAATTACAAAAAATGCTCCTACTTGTTTTTCATTAAAATTACTTCTCTATCACTGTACCTTAAAATTTGTCCAGTTAGACCAAATTCGGCGACTCCCCCCTATATGCGCGTATAGAGGAGAGTACTAACGCGCGAATACTAATTTTATATTCTAAATTATTTGAAATTATGTCGGATTTTTACTCCATGGCAATTTTCCGGATTTTTGACGTTGGGAAACAATCAGTCATGCTGTATTTTAAACATGTTTTTATAAGTTGACATGAATTAGCGGCAAATGAATTGGAATTTTAATTGCATTCTTTTAATTATCTTGCGTTTTCCGCATCATAGCAACATCTGGTTCTTGCATCATGAAAACAACAATCCATGAAACTCAAAATATAGGAAAATAATCGCAAAGGATCGTATTTATTGCTAGGGATGGACGCTGTTTTATTGAATCATAAAGGCATTCATCTCTTTTCCTCATGGATATTTTGATCTTTTATATTCAATATTTTTTTTGGCCCGGAATATAGACATATTTGATGAATGGGTTCTCTGAATGATGGAAGACCTTTTTGTAATCGAATAATATCTGTTAGAAATGCCTATCTTTATTTAAGCGAAAATGAAGAGTAAAAATATGTTCCGGAACTTTCTTACTCTCGTATATAAAAAGAACAATTGTAATCGTCAAAAAATTCGACTTCTAGATTTTGATGAACCTCCACGTTTCAGACCTCCTTGAGTATGAAAACCCATTTTTTAGAATCATGTCTATCTGTCTGTGATTACGTTAACTCAAATACGTAAACAGTTAGAAGAATGTAATTTGGTATGTGGTCTTACTACCAAAATTGCAGTTTTCTGTCAAATTTTGGACAAATCCGTTTAAGGGAAATATGTTTGTCCGTGTGCATGTGAACAAGTTAACTCAAAAACCAATAAGCTTAATGGATGAAATTCGACACGTGGTTTTATCACTAGAACCGTAGATTTGTATAAAATTTTGGACTAAATCCGCCAATGGGTTGATTGCCTGTCGGTCGGTCTGTCTGTTCATGTGTGTGTGAACGCGACAATTCCTGAATGCAACAAGCTACATAAATGAAATTCGGTTCATAGTCTTGACACCAAAATCGTAGATCTGCAAAAAATTTTGGATCCAACCAGTAAAAAGGAAAATATCCAAAATTTGAATTGATTCTCTACAATGTACATTCGAAGCTTAAGAAAAACGCATCACATTGTGGAAAGTATACAAGAATGTCGAGGGGAAAACACTCCCCCAAACATCTTCGGCGATTATCTGTATTATGATACTTTCAATTGAGTTAATTGCGTCTCAATAGCAACACATGTTCTTTAAAATCAGTAAGAAATAAATTCGTCTACAGTCAATGAAAACCTAAGTCGACAGTATGTAGAAAGCTACTGTGTTGTATTCACCGCGAACATCAGGCAATTAGGATTCATCACCAATGGACACTAACATTGACATTAACAAATTCGTAGACACAACATGGAATAAAATATTAAACATCATAATACTCCGAGCGAAACATGATGATCGAAATTATCATCATGGCGGATCACCAGCTATCGCCAAAACGCCAACCGCGCTTGGCCGCTCGTTCTCCCTGTCTGACAAACAGTTTCTAGAGTTCCTAGAATTTGGTCGCCAGATGGTGCAGTTTTTACCCTAGTAACGGTAGAAACATCTGAGTGAATGACATAACATGTATTTGTTGTTATACGTATACGTAAGCTCATTAGGAAAATAAAGGAGGGGGCAATGAAATTAATTAACTTGTATTTCAAATGCAGAGTTTTATCACGCAGAATCTTCGTGAATGATGTTTAAAACTAAATTCTGCTTAAATATATCAATTACTTTTAAATAGCATAGAATAATACTCAGAACTATTGATTTTTGTGTAATGTTACAATTCATAGGTTTCTCTGTTCTATCAGCTTGAGAGCCGAGGTGACCTGATGGTAAGACCCCAGCTGCGGGAGCGGAGTGTTCGAGGCTCAAAACCCGATTTCACTGTGTATGTGGACCTAAAGCACGTTAAATCTGATATCGAGAAACAAACGCCCTTCCGATGGAGTGCGTGGAAGCTTGGAGAGGGGTTGCCACCTTATATGCTGTCTTCATCATCTGGTAACGGTTCACAATTACGAGGTCCTTCCAAAAATAACTCTCGAGTTGCGTCAACGTCAAAACAAGATGTTAATACAACTAATTTATCAACTTGAGTTGTCGTTGAATAGAATTTTTCTGACAGATCAATTTTTGCATTAAGGCCGTTTGCGTCCAAATATAATTGCTCCATTTTTTGAAGCTACCTCTGGGCTATTTTGGGGGAGGTGCCTTATTAATTTGCACCGTGGTTAAAAGACGAGATGACACTACGGCCAGTATCCCACCCTACAAACTTCTACGCCACACCAATACGAGACTTGACGTTAGTGTGGCGAACCATACCTGGGCAAAGTTAAAGATAACCCATGTCCAAGTACATGGCCTGTATTTATTGGAGTTGGGTCTAGAACCTATCATCCTCCGAACCAGAAGCAGAGATCTTACGACAAGGTCACTTTATCTTACTCTCTTAACCTTCTTGTGAGTAAATCGACGAGGGTGTAGGGAAGAATATTACGAATTTTTCTTTGGAAGTTACATATCGATATATCAGAACTAACTTGTTCCATTGTTTTTTTTTAGTATACAAAGCATTCAGCTATTTTGGCGACAAATTCAAAGATCTGTTAGTAGACTTCAAGAGGAACAAAAACTGTAATGAATCATGGTGTCGGAAACGTCACTTAGCGGATGGAAATCCAGAAAATACATATGTAATACATATCACTAAAATTCAAATATAGATAAAAAATTTAACTTCTTTATAGATCATTAAAGGGTAATCTAGAAAGACATTTAAAGCAATTACCATCGGAAATGACTAATTTGAAAAAAAAACTTATAACATGGACGCAAAAGGAGCGGCGTCAAATTGTGAACTTTTGTTGAAAATGAATCTGCTCAGACGCTGCTCAAAAAGCCCCTCTAATCGTTCGATAGGAATTGAATCGTGAATTCCAGAAACCAAATGAGTCAATGATATCAAAATGCTGAGAGCTTTAAAAAAAACTGATTAATTTTTCAAATGAATGATTATTTTACTTATAGATTTCATACACCTATAATGTAGCATTGCTTGACTCTTGCCATTTCTTCACTAATTATGCAAATGTTCCTTTAGAATGTGAAAATGCATGAACCCAATTTTTAAAAAAAATTACTGCAATTAACAATTCAATTATTTGCTTGTAGAAGGTATGCCGATTCAGGTGTCATCTTGTAATTTGATCACATTTCAAAATTACGAGTTTCATCTCCATAATTATCATCGTTTAGCTTCAATACCAGATTTTAATCTAAATAAATCAAACACTGATATAATGTTTGCTGCGTTTTTAATTATTTTTAATGGAATTTCGATCAATTAAATTCATGTGTGTAGCATTTAGGTTTATAACTTTATATAAATGATGATTAATTAATACCAACGCACCGTAGATTTTAAGCATTTATTTGTTCTATCTTTTTCATATGAAGAACAAAACTTTAAATTATAAATCTTTCATGAATTTATGATTCGCACTACCCTTTAACCGTGTTGACTGTATCTTCAATTTTTATTACCCTGTCGTATTAACTGGTCCTTGATGCGCAGTCACCAAACATGGAGTTTTGTTACAATGTGGCAGCCGATAGCGTTGTGACGTCAAAGTAAAAGTTCACGACTGCTTACTTTTAGAGACTTCAGCCAGTTGTGTTTTGGAGTAGGGTTGTTAAGACAACACTGTAAAGATATCTTTATGATTGCTCTTCATAACTCTTGAGATACGCTTTTGTTTTTGTCGTGAGAGTATCTTATCTATCATCGTTTTATAAAGAAACTTCTATTTAAGAAGAAGGAAAGTAACTGTGAAAAAGTAACTTATTTGTTACTCTAAATGTGTAGCTTTTAACAATATATTTAATGGAATCCTTCTTTTTGACTGGTAGATTAAAATTTAGTTTTCTTTTGTTTTTGAAAATTTTTCATCTTACATCAATATATTTTCCTTAACAGTTTTTTTAGAGCATTTATTTACTTGTATAAAATCCATTTTAAATGAACGTGTAGTAAAAAGTTTAACAAATGCGTGTGTATTTTTCGCACACGCATTTGTTAAACTTTTTACTTTCTCGCTATCGGTTTGCCAGTCAGAGTTAACCCTTCGATGATGGCCGCACTCTCAACGCTACCAAGCAGCTGGCATGTCCGTGTGACAGTCGTTCTCAAAGGGTTAAATCGTGTTTAACCCTCCTTTAGTCGCAATATCTAATAGATACGCATGCAGTCTGCATCTTTTAGCTATTTTTAACGCATTACAATTTGAATTTTTCAAACAGAACTCTCATTTACTTTCTCATTAGAGCTAAATATCATAGTTATAAAGGGAAAATTACCAAAACCGGATCAACATATTATTAAATCCACGAGATACATTACAACCATTTTAGGATGAAAATGATAAAGACTAACTGAGGATTAGCATGGATTCTGAAAAAATAATTAAATAAAATAAATTATTAAGCAAAAAATAAAAATTCTAAGGGAAAATAAAATTGACCACTGTTTCTAGTAATACATAATTTTAACACTTTCGGTACAAACAGAACATATTTGATTCATGGAGTATTTCCGCCTGAAAATTCCAGTCTGAATAGGAAAAGTTAATAAATCTTCGCTTATAACAAGCAACACAACCTATCTCAATTTTTTGAAATTTCAAAGAGGAAGATTCAAAAGAATTTTTTCCAACCAATAACGAATATTTCTGAATTTTTTTAAGATCTACTATGAACATGAGACCACATGTTCCAACCAGACGTAAAAAAAAAAAAAAGGCGCAGTTCGGGTCCGCGCCGTAAAGTGTTCGTGAAAACGTCGGGATAAAATCATAAAACAAATGTTTCGTATTAATATGTAATTTAATTATCAATCTCTTTGATACAATATTCACACAGGGTAGTATAATGGTTACAGAATAGATAAATCACAAGCTACCACAGACCCTTGCTGCATGCGATAAATTTGTGTTTTATCTATTCTGTAACCATTATACTACTCTGTGTGAATATTGTATTAAAGAGATTGAAAATTAAATTACATATTAATACGAAACACTTGTTTTATGATTTTATACCAACGCTTTCACGAAAAATCTACGGCGCGGACCCGAACTGAGCCTTTCTTATGATTTATTTAGAGTAGCTTTTGATGGCGCCATCTGTTGAAAGTATATAGAACTGCATTTCGCGTATGCGCAGTAAAACATTATTTACTACAAATGCTCATATTTCCCGTAATATTCAATTTTTTGAATTGAAAATTTAATAAAATGATTTTTTTACGTATTGTCAAGTATTCTGTAAGCTTCGTACAATACGAAAGAAAACTCTGCATGTTATAATAAAAAAACACGCGGAGTTTGAAATTTTCAATTTAATACCGATATTTACTTATAACCTTATAAATATTTTTATTTTATCACTTTGGGTCCTAGTAATACTCACCAACCTCTTTAAAATGACACCAGAACCAACCTCCTAGCTAAACGCGTTTCCACGCTACACATATTTATAACCTTACATAAAGATAATTCACAACAATCACGCGCATGTACCTACACTGGTACGATGACGTCACAAGCAAAACAAATTCTATGCGACAAACTCTTATAGATATGATCTATCCGTTGTGGGGTCATCCATTCTTTTCGTATTATTAGTCTCGTAGTTATTAGCGATTCAAATCTGACGGTATTTTTTCACACAAGAAAGTTTGACCGACTATCACTGTAACGAGCGGAAAGACGTTTTCAAGAAAAAAATAGAAATATTCCGTATTGGTTGCGAAAAATTCATTTGAATTTTCCTCTTTGAAATTTCAAGAAATTGAGATAGGTCATGTTGCTTGATAAGCGACGAAATACAGAAGTTTCTGATTAAGTTTGGAAGCTAGAAATCACCTGTTTTAATAACAGCTTAAAAGTTGAACTTTTATAAGAAAGAAACTAAGCATTTTTTTTGTTTAATTAAGTTTTTATCTTATTATATTGAAAGCAGTTCAGTGAGCCTGATGAAACTGAATTCATCTACTAAAATTTATCCAACACACGGATGGAATTTGGCACGCTCTCTTCGCACCAAAATTATAGATCTGTGTTACATTTCGGCCGAAATCTGTCAAAAGGAAGACTGAGTGTCCGTTAGTGAGCATGTGAAAACGCAATAACTCAAAACCACAACTAACTAGACGGATGAAATTTGGCTTATGGCTTTATCACTAAATCACTGTGTATCAAATTTGGATCGAATCCGTCAACGGATTGACTGTCGATCGATCCGTCTATTCATGTGTATGTGAACGCAATAACTCAAAAACGCTACGAGCTGGATAAAGGGAAATTGGTATGTGGTGACCGCGACCCGCCAAAATAGCCCAAGACAAAGTAGCCCGTGTCGAAATAGTTCTTGCCAAAATAGTTCCGGCAAAATAGCCCAAGACAAAATAATGATATTTAATGTCATTCAGAAATTTAATTTAAGTTATTTTGTCAGGACTATTTTGTCGAGGCTCTTATGGCTTGGGGTATTTTGATGGGGTAGCAGTTAGGCAGTTATTATGGATGTGTATCAAATTTTAGATCCAATCGGTCAAAGAGAAGAGGCTAGTATGTATTTTCGATTCTCTTTACTATAACACGTAGCTAAACACAAAACGCATTTTATTGTAGAAGTTTACGAGAAAGTCGAAGGGAGAACAATTCCGTTGCTTTAACTCTCTGATTGCATATCTCGCGATTTCCACGGGTTTGAAGTTCGTCTGTTTTCTGCTGCGTCTTGCAATTTTCGCAAGCTAATAGGTTTACTTAATATTGTTAAAATGTTGAATCATATTATACTAATAAAACCCTGCATATAAATAACAATTAGCTTGGATCAACGTTATTTGAACATGTTTTAATACCATGCATCTAAATAGTAATTCAAAAAAATTATACAGTCAGAGAGTTAATATCATATTGGTGTATCTCATTCCATCTGAAGCGTATAAAATACTTAATTTTTAATTTTCTAAGAAATGAAGTATATAAGTACAATAAACCATTTCAGAGTCACGGTGGTCTAGTGGTAAGGTCCCGACTTCGGAGGCGGAGGATCCCAGGTTCGAAACCTGATTCCATTAAAGATCCGTCGCTTATGCGGGTCTGGTGCGCATTAAATCCGACATCGTGGGTCAAATGCTCTCCCGCTGGTGTGGTGCAAAAATACCCACACTGGCCCGGCCCACCCGAGAAGGGTGCAAGGCTGGTAGAGGACCAGCGGGGAGAGAGCCGCCCCAACAGCATGTGGGGGACGGGATTTATTGGGTACAATAAGATGATACAGGCATTGCCCGAACAGGGGCAGTACTTTTAAATACAAGAGATCTGGGATTATAAACATGGTTCGACCCACCTCGGTGGGGAGAGAATAGCTTCATTTACACGTACTCAACCGCCAAGTGTGGCGAATGATACTCACAAAATAAAGAATGACAAAATGAAGGCTTTTTCTTTTCTTTTAAAA
The DNA here is from genome assembly GCA_013235015.1 of Araneus ventricosus. Taxonomy (NCBI): domain Eukaryota; kingdom Metazoa; phylum Arthropoda; class Arachnida; order Araneae; family Araneidae; genus Araneus; species Araneus ventricosus. Next base: position 47,774 of record BGPR01008155.1, read on the forward strand.
TATAAAAACATCCCTAAGGTAATAAATTTAAGAACTGCTCGGGCAAGCAAGATGCCAGCTCTGGTGTCGTCTCGTCATCTGTCCATGTTTCAGAATTATGAGGTTCGTCCCAAAATAGCCTTCGTGTTTTTTCAAAACGCGACATTAATATAGCTAAACTAAAACATTCCAATAAAGGCTGCCTTTTTTCCATCACAATATTTCACCTCTAAGTGTTGAACTTAATAGAAAAACAAATAAGAAAACCGTATTTACTGCTATCAATATACTCAGTTGACTGGTTTTAATTTCTTTAAGGCGCATCTTGTATGGATAAAAATTGAAAATTCATTTGTTGAAGAAATATATTGCAAAGACAAAAAACCCTTCTGAAGCAATTTTGATTCACAAGCAATTGCTTTCTTTTTCTGCAGAAAAAAGTAATTTATTATATTGCTTTACTGATGAAATATAGAAAGTATAGTAGTATATTTGATTGCTGCTGGAGTTCTCTAGTCATACGTCCAATCAAGTAAAAACTGGTCATTTTTATCTCAATTAAACAAAAAATAAATAAAAAAAGAATTATGTTCCTACAAACTGGACATTTATTGACCGAAGGAATCTCTGTCGTATTTTTAACTGGCAATTTTTACCATTTCGACAAATTATTGACAGAGTTATCAATTCTGTCTTAATTCTGCTTTTTTCCAGTCTTACAATAAGATTTTACAGCACACTGGAGTGTTTTTGTATTGATAGAAGATAAATCATTTATAAACATTTAATCAATTAATCCTATAATTGATGGGGCAGCAAGCATATAAATCGAAAAGGTCATGTTTGTGCCGCATAACAATTTAAAAATTAGTTAAGAGCCATAAATATTTTGTTTTACAAATAAGAAAATTTAAAGGTACAGTTTCCAAAGATACAATCAGAATTATTTGAATAATATCAGAAAATAATACAGATAAAAAGGGGTTAATTAGGAAATACGTTTTTATCTGTGTCGTAAAAGTACGAAAATATTTTTTTTCAAAAATCTGGAGGTCAAAGCAAAAATCGTAAAAGCGTTTAATGATGAAAATAATACGATGCGGAAATCAGGATTTTACTCACTTTCATAATGTATTTCACTTTTTGCTGAATATTTAGGAATTTTCCTTTTTATGATACTCGTTTGGGCTTAATTTCCTTACAGTAATCACTTTCATAATGTA
>BGPR01008155.1:48985-65759 GCA_013235015.1 Araneus ventricosus
TTTCCTTTTTATGATACTTATTTGTGGCTTAATTTCCTTACAGTAATGTTTTCAGTGCCACATGCTTTTACAATTTTTGCTTTCACTTCCAGATTCGATAAAGAAGAATTAGTTTCTATTTTTTAGTTCACTAATAGAAGCAAGTTTTTAAAAACTTTTTGCATTTTTTATTATTTTCTACTTTTTAGTCATTAATATATGACTCATAATTAATTTTTATAACTGCTATGGAATTTTGAAATCAATTTTTCTCATATTTATTACTATATGGCTCCTCTCATATGGAATCAAAATTAGATTTAAGTTAACCGCTTAATTGTTTTCTCAAATATCTAATTAGATGACATCTTCTGTTTCGGGAAATGCGTTGTCATTTTAATTCATTTGAGAAACTAAAGGACAAGTGAAATGTTTGTGAATTCCACGTAATTGTTGTGTCGAATTCTAATGTCTATAAATGAATTTGTTTTAGTTTGAAATACATCAAGAAAAGACAACAAAAAGTAAAATAAAAAAACGGGGACAATTAAACGCTAAAGGAGAACAATGCATCCAGAGCGCGCAAAATGCTGCTACAACCGAAATACAAAAGTAGACAATTTTTTAGCACACGAAACACAAAATAACCCTTAAATTTAATTTTTAAAAAAAGGAAGTAAAAAGAATCTGGCATTACATTACATTACACCACCTGCATCCCCGTGTTTAGAGCCATTTGGCTCCTTTCCGGTTTGGATGGATGGAGGCGAATTTTATTTTTTAAGAAGGGACAAAAACAAGTAACAGGTGCAAAAACAAATAAAAATGAAACATACACTGGACAGAACAACATAGAAAACAACACAAAATAGAAAAAAAATACCTAGAGGGAAAAAACATAAGTATCTGGTAGTGTGTGTCAGTCTGGGCGGATGAGTGCTCTATTATTATCCTCTACAATGAGATTGTTCTCATCACATATGAAACGCATTAGGAGTCGAAGTCGGGTTCTTGAGAAGTTGTTCGTGAGAATGTTTTTCAACCACTGTAATTTAAGTGACACTGTTGGAGTTTGGAAATGCCAGGAGAGGGTAAATGGGCATTTTGTGGCATAGTGAATTGGATCTCCTTTTTCTCCGCACGAGCAGTTGTCATGTGTTCGAAGATTGAAGCGAAGAAGGTATGAAGGGAAAGGCCCGTGTCCTGTAACGAACATTTTCTCTTCTCTATTCCATCCTACTGGCTTGTTTGAGACCCTAGGCACTATATCGTGTGTACTGCGGCCAGAATCTGTCCTTACAGACTTTTTCCCTTTATTTGAATCTCTGCCTGCAGGTGAACCTTGAATCTGGCCTTACAGACTTTTTCAAGGTTCACCTGCAGGCAGAGATTCGAATAAAGGGATATTTTTCTGCGAGAGGTTGACTTTCGTCCAAAAAAGGACCGACCTCTCATGACCCGAAATATCCCAAGAAAATTGAAAGAAAAAAGGAAGGAATACCCTTAAATAAAACCCTAACACACAAAAAGAATAACACCAAGCAAAATTTTTTTGTTTCAGAAAAAAAGATTTGAACACTCAAAAAACATTTTCCATCAGGCATTAATTTGCCGTCATTATAACAAAACTATAGCATTTCATAAAGGAAAAAAACTTACCTCTCCAACCGAGAGAACAAGAAAAATGGCAACTGACAGAAAAATTCCCCGCCAATTTCCGACCCTTCCCCCACTTTCCTGACAAATTTTGTCCTTGACACCCGCGCCCTCTATTGGAATAAGTAAAAAAGGAAGACAGATAAAACCAATTCCCAGAACTCCCACCTCCCCACAAACTTTCTCAAAAGTATGAATCGTACTCGAATGCTGCGCCATCTATAAATCAAAAGCAAAAACAAAAGAAAGAACAAGAAAAAAATATTAGACGAAAGTTTCCATTGCAAATTGGAAGCGTAAGAACAAGTCAAAATTACTCCTTAAAATTCAATTAACCTTTAAAAATTAAACCTTCTATGTTGCAATAATTAAAGGGGAATTCATTATCATATAAATTTTTTTAAAGATTGTTCGCAGCCACTAAATAATCAGCTTTATTAATGCAATGTTTTTTAATTCGGCCGTATTGAGCAAAAATAATGTTTTGAAAATCCTAGAATCTAGATTTGTGTGGAAATTGCTTAAAGTTCTAATTTCAAATTCGAATTTTTCTTTTTTGTAAAATAAACCCATTAAAACCCTATCTCCAGAATATCAATCTTTATATCCAAATAGATTCCTTTATTCTGATTTTCGTTAGTTTTAATAAGTTTTAACTGCTTTGGGTAACAGTTAATAATAACATTTAAATTATATGTATTCAAAAGAAGTAAATCATCTATATATCTGAAACCGTAAAAATTATCCTTAATTATAATATTTTCAAAAAAGTGCAAGAAGATATTGGCCAGTGTACTAGAGAATGCATTCCCCGTCGGTATTCCTGTCGATTTCCTATAAAAATCTATCCCATTAAATAGGTAATTTTCCAGAATATTAAATTTACAATGTTCGATCCAATCAATTTTGTCAATACTGTCCCCATTCAAATATTCGTGGCGTATAAATGAGCAAACTTCTCTTAATTTATCTTGTGGTAATTTCGTGTAGAGAATTTCGAAATCGAAAGTGTTTACATTGCTAATTGCGTTATTACTAAGGAAGTCTAAAACTTCAATGTTGTTGTTAATTATGAAATTGACATCTTTCGTAATTTTTTCCAGAATAATTTTAAGGAATTTAAAGAAGTGTTTTCTTACATAAGAATTATAGCAGCCTGTACCACACGTCACAAATCTAAGTTTCATAGGGTTTTTTTAAATGAAATTTTACTTTAGGGAATAAATAAAGATATCTCAAAGAACAAGTTTTAACTTTGATTTTTTTAGCAAAAGTCAAAATCTTTTTGTCCAGTTCCTTTTTGCTGCTATTAACTAAGGTATATGTTGTATTAGAGTTTACTCATTAATTAACAGTTCCTGTTAGTAATATTTACACATTATACAAAAATTATTTGCCGCCTTGTCTACTATTATAATTATAAATTTTTCCCTCAGGTTTTTAATTTCGTTCAAAATTGATTTATTAACGAAAATACTCCTTTCCTTAAAGTTACTTTTTTAATTGTAAATCCTGCTTTTTTCTATTTTTAAAAAAATAAACTTAAGGGTTACTTTGTGTTTCATATACTAAAAAAAATTGTTTTAGTTTATAAGTTTAAAATTGCAATAATTCAATGCAAGTTTGCAAATCTTTTGGGATCCAAGAAGGCGAAAAATTGTGAATTTGTATTAAATTCACTGATTGGTGTCTTTTCAGGAATTGTTCGACAATGAGTAGAATTCCTCTTTGTAACCATTTATATGCTGAAACAGTGTTAGTTAAATACACTATATGCCCAAAAGTATCCGGACACTTGCAGATTTTCACATTTTTTAGAATTTCTCCGGAATGGTTTAACCGACTGCCTTTAAACTCTGGACATGTAAAGAATAGACAATAACTCACATTTTACATTGAAGATTCGGTCCTGAGGGCAATTAGGGGGCCGTCTACAAACTGATGAAGACAAAAACGTTTTTGGCCCACCCCACTTCACAGAATACTGATAACAAGATGAAACTTTCAGAAACAGTAATGTTTAATGTGCATAATATTTACAGGAATTTTTGTAAACTCAGCGCAAATATTTGGGAAGATATAACGGTTTTCTTAAAAAATCTCAAATTTTCTCACCTGTTTTTTGCTTGTAACATGCAGAGTTTTCTGTTATATTATACGACACTTACAGAAAAGATGACAATATGTTATAGAAGCATTGTGTAAAACTTTGGAAAAGAAACGTTGAATATTACAGGAATTATTAGCATTTTTAGTAAATAGTGTTTTACTGCGCATGCGCGAAACATAGTGTAATTTTTCTTTCACAATTTTAAAGCCAGATATATAGGGCAACTTATATAAAAACATTCAGTTCAATATCATTAGTATTCAAAAAGATATCGGCATTACAACGAGCAGAATTTTAGCTCCTGTCGAAGAGAAGCTAAAAGATGAGGGGTTGTATCCAAATTGATAATTTTTGAACTCATATCTTTAAATAGTTATATTGAATTGTATAGTGGTTAGAATTTGCTGAATGCCCATGAACACATCTAATATTCGTAACGAATAAAATATATATATATATATATATATGTAGAATTATTAAAATATTTTAAGAAAAGGAATTAATTAGATAAAAAATCGTTTCGCCATAAAATAAATATATTTAAAAATATCGTTTGGCCGTAAAAATGTAATATGTAACTTGTTAATAATCATGTAAATAATACAATTAAAGTAATAAAATTTTTGTCATTTATAGTGCCTAATTAGCTGGAATTTAAGTTATGCACGTAATTGACAAGTGTTCATGGGTATGCAACAAATTCTAACCGCTATACAATTCAATATAACTATTTAAAGATATAAGTTTAAAAAATATCAATTTGGGTACAACCCCTCATCTTTTAGCTTCTCTTTGACAGGAGCTAAAATTCTGCTCGTTGTAATGCCGATATCTTTCTGAATACTAATGATATTGAACTGAATGTTTTATATAAGTTGCCCTATATATTTGGCTTTAAAGTTGTGAAAGAATAATTACACTATGTTTCGCGCATGCGCAGTAAAACACTATTTACTAAAAATGCTCATAATTCCTGTAATATTCAACGTTTCTTTTCCAAAGTTTTACACGATGCTTCTATAACATATTGTCATCTTTTCTGTAAGTTTTGTATAATATAACAGAAAACTCTGCATGTTATAAGCAAAAAACAGGTGGGAAAATTTGAGATTTTTTAAGAAAACCGTTATATCTTCCCAAATATTTGCGCTGAGTTTACAAAAATTCCTGTAAATATTATGCACATTAAAAATTACCATTTCTGAAAGTTTTATCTTGTTATCAGTATTCTGTGAAGCGGGGAGGTCCAAAAACAGTTTTGTCTTCATCAGTTTGTAGACGGCCCCTAATTGCCCTCAGGACCGAATCGTCAAAGTAAAATGTGAGTTATTGTCTATTCTTTACATGTCCGAAGTTTAAAGGCAATCGGTTAAACCATTTCGGAGAAATTCTAAAAAATGTGAAAATCTGCAAGTGTCCGGATACTTTTGGGCATATAGTGTAGATGCATATGATAGATATTTTCCCCTACCTAAGTTGTTTAGAATTTTTATTCTGTAGTCTTTGATTTTCCTAACTCTTTAACTGATTGCTCACCTGTGTCGAATTTAATCGCGAGTCTCTCTAAAATGGTGAATAATCAAATTAGACTCAATATTACTTGCCAACCAAAACGGGGATTCCCCTTTTCTTCACTGAACTCTTGCTTCTACCAGACGGGTGCTTTTGGGCGGTACCCGAAATAAAATATTAAATATTGCCAAAATATAATAGTTCTTCAATCCTTTCAAGACTGATGAGACATTTAAGTACATTCGAATCAATGCAATTTTTAAAAAAATCAGTCTTGTAAGTAATAGATGCAATTCAAGATTAGACTCCTTCTTTATTTTGTGCGTATTTTGAATTAAAATAAAGGATCGCTGATTGGTTTAACAGTTGAATATTGGAATTTTCATTTTAGAAGGGTGATTTCATTTTTTCACTATGTATTTCTTGAACACTGAGAAAGTCACGCAATACTGCGAAATTACGTTCTTATGAAATATGCTTTGTTGGCCTTCTTTGCGAAACAAAACGCTATCAAGATGTAATATAAGCCACTCCTTAAACTGTTGCATTATTTAGCGAACAGTACTTACCAAATTTACAGGAACTGTTCAGTTCTTATTCTTCGAAAGAGATAACTTGACTCTGAACATCGAGTCATCAAATTTACTTGCGGTTTTCTTATTGTGTGAATAAATCTATATGTTCTGGATTATGAAGAATATAGTATTTGATTAAAATTATAGAGATTGATTATTAATCTTAGGATTTTGTGAAAAAATTAAGATTAAATGTATACAGAGTTCTTAAATAGTGAATTTATAATACTTCTCAGTATTCTTGTATTTCGAAATAATAAGATTTTATATAATTTTATCAATATAACGAGGATTCGCATTTAGAATAAATTAGCGAGTGTAAATATCTCTAATTAAGTTTCCTTGCTGTCGAGAAACATTTGAATGAAATAATTTAACATTTAATTTGAATTGATGTATAAACAAAATGAAGCGGATGTTATGAATCTCATGCAGAGCACATGTTTCAATTTTATGGTATAGCATATGTAAGGGAGGGTTGCCGAATTTGGACCACGTGGACATTTTTAAAAATTTACAGTGATAGAGAAGTAATTTTAATTAAAAACAAGTAGTAGGAGTTTTATGTAGTTTATTTATCTTCAGAACAAGGTAATTATTTTTTTCTATGAAATACACTTTAAAGTAGAAAAAAATTGTATCATCTGTCCAATTAATTAATAACTGCTTGACCAGATTAGACCACTGGTTTTCCAAATTGGACCATCAATTTCTTTAAGCACAATTTAAAGTAGAAATATTTTTTGGGGCTTTTAATTTAACACCAGCACGCAATGTAAGAACCCAAGTATGACCTTTTATGCACTATATCATTTCTTCTTTTTTCTTTGTTTCCTCGTAATATGATACAAAAACCACGTAGCCTTAGTTTTTGTTCTTTTTGAACCAACATTTGTCTTTAATGACCATTTGATTGCTTTTTTCTTTGGCTTGTTTCATTGCCTCTTTTGAGGACTACTAGTTATTATAGCTGTTTTCTGGGTTATTCCTCTTTAAACAGTCAATTTCTCTACCTGTTTTTCGTCCAATCAGGGCAATTTTTGGGCAACAGCAAAAAAGAAAAAAAATCGCCTAGCTTTATCTTTAAACTAATTTAATAAAATTATTATAACAAATTGTAGCCAAACAAGTTTCTTATCGGAGGAATAATAATATATTTTACAACTTTCTTTAAAGCAATGTAAGTGCTATTTGTCTTTTGTTAAAGCATTTAATTGATAATATCCAAACCTAAACACTTGTTCTCTAACTGTAACCACACGCTTTCTCTTAAAAATAATTTAATACATCACATTTACATCGTTACAGCATAATTTGCCTATTTTACGACCTAAATATTTAATAGAATTGACCGGCCCAATCTACGTGACGGTCCAAAATCGGCAACGCTTTCCTATTCATTACTAACTGACGATCAGCGGTGTAGTCGCAAAAAAACAGTGTCGGGACGCTCTAAAGGCAGTGGCGGAATGCTTTAACCGAGTAGCGATGTTTTAAAGATGTTTTCACAATTTTCTTATTTATTTCTCGAGAAAAAGAAGCAGTGCCGGAACGGTGTTTCGGTGCGTTCCGGCTCCACTACACCCCTGCCGACGATAAAAAAAATATCTTGAAAGTAGCCTTGCAAAAAATCATGAACTATGCTGGTTACTCGAACTAGAATTTTTTCAGTGTTCAGGCAACAAAATATATAAAAAAATGAATGGTGTTTTTTTCTATCAAATGTTTGTTATCTCTTGAATATAAAACTCAGGTAGTCTTGGGATAAAAGATGTTCTAGTGAGACAAAAGGGCAAAAAAGTAAAAATTTAACCTATTTATCTTCTAGAATATAGGTTGTTCGTCTTAAGATAAAGGATTTTATCTCAAGTTCAAGCCATTCAAATGCATTCACTACTTTTTGCTTAATCAGTAAGATTATTACCAAGGTTATGGTGGGTTACAAATTTCAAGTTATTTAATTAATGAAAAACCTCACAAAGGATAAATTTGTTGATAGAACATAGGCCTTAAGCTTTGACAATTTGTCATCATAGAAATGGACAGTGGTGCAAAAACCTATTTAATTAATTAAATAAATTTAATAAAAAGAGTTTTTAAAAATACGCTTTTATTTGTACGCTAAAAAGATTTTTTTGTTTTAATGATTTTCTACATTTTAATTTTTAATTTATAATTCATTAGAAAAAACATTATGGAATCTTAAAATCGATTCTTTCAAATCCATTACCAGGTGGCGCCACTAATACGAAATAAAAATTTAATTAAATTAATCAATTGAATAGTGTATTATCTTCGGGAATACAAAAGTGCACAAAATTTCAAAACTTTGCACTTCAGGAAATGAGTTTAAAATTGATTTAAAAATTCCCTCTTTACAAATATGAAACAAGTCAAGTTAAATAGAAGTCTGTGAAAAGTGAATATTTAAATTCTGTTGAAATAAAATTCTTACATTCCTTATCAGATGTTAAAGTTTCTGTTTTTTAACAATATCCAATCAGTAGGATTTAATGCCATTTTTATTCCGCTATTTTCCCCGTTAACGAAAGAGGGCTGGTCTAAAAATGTGCTCCAAAATGTGTTTATGTTCCTCTGAGAAAAAATAATTGATTCATAACATAGAGAAATAAAAAAAAAAAAATGAACCGATATGAAATAAGCAAGAAATCTTTTCTTGGCGTTGATGCTAAAACAAAAGTACATTCATAATCAGATGTTAAATTTTCTACCTTTTACCAACATCTAATCAGCAGGATTTAATGTCTGTTTAATTTGATACTTTCCAAGTTCAAATGTGATGGTCCACCAAGTACGCAAGAGTGATGGTCTTAAAATGTACTCCAAAATATGCATATTTTAGTCTTTGAAAACTAATTACCTCTTTATCTAAATAATTGTTTTATAAAAAGAGAAATAAAGAAATTTTCAATAATATGAAATAAGGAGAGAGTATTTTCTTCGTGTGATTATTAAAGCAAAATTGTCAAAGAGACAAAACACTTTAAACAAATTAAAAGAGGGGAAATAGGAGTTTCGAAAGGTGTTAATTTCTAATTTTGCTAATAAAATTCGTATATAATATTTGGAGTCATTAACTTTTGCTTTAATAGAAAATGAATGTAGCAAATTAATATATATAAAAGATTAAACCTCCTATAATATTCCACTAATCAATCCTAAGGTGAATAAGAATTAAAATATATTTTACGAATACCATATTGATAAGCAGCGCAAAGTATTCTTGATTTAATTAAAATTTTTCGTTCACTAATAAAACATCAGTAAATACATTTTTCAATAAAATACGTAATAATTTTAGTCACTGTGCAATTGTTTTTTAACCGAAAAGCTAGTCGACACCTTGTTAAGAAAAAAAATCCTCAAATTTATTTTGATAGTTTCATACAAATGCTCGAGTTAGTTTTTGAGATATTTGAGTCTAATTTTATTTCTAAATTTCTTTTTCCTCTTTTTCAAATGAAAGCAAACTTGACTTAACTTGACCTTGTGTCCAAAGATTAAACTATATTTTGTTCTACAATATTCAAAATTCAATTTCACAGTTTTCAGTTTTTCCTAAAATCGATCATAAAAAAAAAATTGTTTCAAATAGATTTTGTTCTGCACAGTTCAAAATTTAATTCCACCCTTTTTATTTTTCCGAAAATCCGCCAAAATAAATTTCTTCGAATACATTTTGTTCTTCATAGTTCAAAATTTAATTCCATTCTCTTCAGTTTTTTTCTTCTTTTTCTGAAATGCACGATACAATAAATAATTTCAAGAGCGCCATCAAAATATTGCTACATCTTTGCCAAATTCATGATTTATCGTTTCATTATTAGTAAGTTTATTCTCTTTTAAATTCATTTTAACAGAGGTTAACTGTTATTTATTTATTATTTAATTCCACATAAATTATTAGTTTTATTTAATTCCACTCTTTTTATTTTTTCCGAAAATCCGCCGAAATAAAATAGACCGAATAAATTTTTTTCTTCATAGTCCAAAATTTAATTCCATTCTTTTCAGATTTTTTTAAAAACACGATAAAATAATTCATTTCAAGGACATCTTTAGAATATTGCTACATCTTTGCCAAATTCATGATTCATCATTTTAATATGAATAAGATTATTCTCTTTCAAATTCAGATTAACAGAGGCTCCTTGTTATCACGAATTTCCAGAAAAGTCCTTCATAATAATCGATAATAGCTTTTTCATTAGTGATAAATGCGTGGGTACAAAGCAGCTTTTTGACACAAAAAATAAACTCTGGAAGGTTTCCAGAGAAACCAATGAAGAAAGGTGGAGAGGAAAGTGTTTTTATCTTTGAAATGTTTTCAGCAAAATTTATCAACATACTGTAAGAAAAAATTCTTGATATTAGATAAGTGTAAATGGGTTGTTTTATTGAATTCATATCTTGATACCGCACGTGAGGTCGGGGTATGAAACACCTTGAGACAATACTCTTGATTTAAGACTTCTCAGTCAAGATATCAGTGCGTCTTGTTTTTATTTCCAGTTGCTTCAGCTGGTTTTTAGCAGTTTAGAAAGCCATAAGAGTAAGTCAGATTTAAATTTTCTTTAAATTATTTGAATTTGTAAACTTATTATTGTGATTTATTATGTAATAATTAAAGTGTAGAATTCATTTATTTCATAAAATATTTGGTTATTTAATAAATAAGGGATGAAACCAGTTAAAGATGGCAATAAATTAATAATCCCGAATATCAACTACTTCAGAAATTCCCAAACTTTTTCGTTTCGCAGAACCTATCCTGAATTCATTTTTTTCGGCGCCCTATGTAAATCTCCAACAAGTACTTTTTCAAATCATTAATTTTTGTATAGGTTAGGGAAAAAATTATAAAACTGATTTTAAGTCTCACAAAAATTTATTGAACTGACTATTGTTTGCCACAATTGTTTTATGCCTTGCCTTAAAAGACCTCTAAAGTTTTCGGAAGGCATTTCCTACCCTATATTTCTATGGGATTTTTATTTGCTTTCGTACACCTGATTTACGTTTTCAAATTAAAAGAATATTTTGACAGTTCATGTGCTGCAAGTAGCCTGTATGTCATCATATGGATGCTTGTAGTTTTGATTTAATAATAATTATTATATCTGGTTAACCTGAGCTAATCCATGGTTTTTCATTGTCCTTTTCGAATTCAGTATGCCAAAATTATTAAGAATTGGTTTACTTCCTTTCTGAAGCAAACAAAACGTTTAAATTTGTAGACTAGTATAATGAGTGGAATGTATGAGAATTTTCTCAAATCACAGAATTAAACTGGACGCAGCTGCTTTCATTTTCTTTTACACATTGATTTTCGCGCGATACTTTGATTTTATGACAGTAACTGCTGAATATCTCTTGCTGAATCCAAAATTTTCCATGGCGCTCTATGTAAAGCTCAAACAAGTATTTTTTCAAGTCAAAACAAGTATTTTTTACCTTACCTATACAATAATTTCTGTATAAGTAAGGTAAAAAATATAATAAAACTAATTTTAAGTCTCATAAAAAATTATTGAAAGTCTTTAATAAATATAATAATCAGTAGAATGGATGAGTCTGCTCATGACTATACATTTTCTCATATCACGAAATTATACTTTACACAGCTACTTTCATTTTTTTTCCACATTGAGTTTCGCGGGACACTTTGATTTTATGACAGTATCTGCGGACAACCCAATTTCGCATAAATAAGAGATACCAAATGGAATTAATTTGGACACAGCTACTTAGATTATCTTTTCCACATTGATTTTCGCGAGATACTTTGACTTTTTGATCGAACTTCGCATAAATAAGAACTAGCAATTGGAATTAGTTTGGACACACCTATTTTCATTTTCTTTTCCACATTGATTTTCGCGAGATACTTTGATTTTCTGATAGTAACTGTCAATAATCCAACTTCGCATAAATAAGAACTAGCAAATGGAATTAATTTAGCCACAGGAACTTTCATTTTCTTTTCCACATTGATTTTCGCGAGATACTCTGAATTTTGATAGTAACTGCTGATAATCCAATTTCTCATAAATAAGAACTAGCAAACGGAATCAAAATTCTCTAAGCTTTATTACTTATGAAAATTATATAACATCTCGCGGCGCCCCTGCAAGGAAGTCGAGGCTTCCCAGGGTGCAGGGCCAGATTAAGCTCTGTAGGGGCTCTTGGGCAATGCAACCCCCCTTTACCCTCCGAAATCCCGCAAATCGGATATTTTTTATTGGTTTTAATGTTATATCTATATCAGCAGTCTTTAAATGACAAATATTACGAAAAACAGAAATAACAAAGCATTCAATTGCTGGTCACCTTCAAGAGACATGGTTTCAGTATCTCGCGTATAAAATATTTGAAATTTAAATTTAAATGTAATTTTACACAAAGTGGTAAAAACAATTATAAAACTTTTTAACAAATTCTAAATACTTAGCGTTGGCTAGAGTTATTTACTTGCCAGTCTGTCAGTCAACTGTAAAATAATAATAATAATTAATTAATAAATATACAGGAACAAGAAAATGGACCGCACTGATCGGCAAGTGAATTTGAAAACACGAAAAATTCCTAAATATAATGTTCTGTAATTTAAACGATACTTGATTTTAACTTGAATATATTCAAATGTATGGTAAATCAAATGAAAGCACAAAATTAGGTTACCCTGAAAAAATACTCTGAAAAGCTCTTGGCCTTTGGGAAAGTTGCCTTCAATGTCTATTTAATAAACTTCCAGGGTGCCACGGAACACAGTTTAGGAATCACTGAACTAGTTATTCTAGGAAATAGAATAAAGATAAGAAATTCGACTCTAAAATAAAAATGCAATGCTTTTAAGGGTAAGTAAAGAATTATTCTCTTTTCACATCACTCTTATTTATAAGACGCAAACCTTTCTGAAAATGCCTTCTTTTTTCCCTCACTTCAATTAAAAAATGAATCTTTCAAATCAACTTAATATTTTAAATATTTTGTAATTTAATTCTTTTGAAACGAGTTTTTTTCAACGAAACAACAATTTTCGCAGCATGAAGGACACACTAGAAAAACTTAGAATTTTATTTTTAGGAAACATATTACCTCCTGTTTATATACCACGTCCGTCGTGATCACGAGGGCATATGTGTCCCAGTTGTCTTCATTGAGTAATTTGTAAAGAAAAAATAATCTTGCATTTTAGATTCATAAATCAATAAAACTTTTATTGAAATTATTTGATATTATCGGAAAACAAAGCACACACACTCGTTAGCTACCAAATAAGCTGATGCAAGAGTGTGAAAAAACAGTAATGCAACAACTACGGTAGCGACGTCATGCTCTGTAAATGAAAACTCCTTCTTAAAACTAGTCAAAACCAATGGGAAATACTTTCACTAGCTAAAGGAGCATTTCTATCCCAAAAGTATTTTTTAAAGTCAATCATTAAAGACCTTTCTGAGTGTTCTTGCCGTTTAAAGCGGCACAGCTTTGCAGTGCCACTTTCTGTGTGCTATGAAGGCTGTTCAGCTTTTGGCCAACTCGCCACAGTGTAAGGGAAGCCCATTGAGTGGTTAATCCCGATTATGGATAATTTTGCTTTCGATTATGGATAATACTGCGTTTCTAAATGGACAGCTGAAAGAAGTGTGTGACAAAAATGTACAATATTTTGTCCACTTGTTGAATAAAAAACCTTACAGAATGGCCATTTTAACCCACCTTGCCCTTCATGGTAAGATGCAAACATTATTTATATTCAACAGCTCATTAAAATATAGAAATTTTTCAGCATTCTTGCTGTTTAAATTTGATAAAATTTTGTAAAAATAAAAATTTTGTTCATGACAAAAATGTACACATTTTTTTCCTGTTTTTCATTAAAGACCTTTCTGAGTGTTCTTGCCGTTTAAAAATAAACAATCAAAAAATAAAAAAAAAAATGGAGCAAAAGCATTCTTTCAAAATATTTATCGTAGCTGCAAACCCTACATGTCAAGAGAGCATGTGTTATTTCTCACTGAATTGGGGTAAATCAATTCGGACGGATCGGAAATTTGTATTGTAAAAAAACTTTTGTAAAATTTAATTAGAATTTTGTAAAATAAAGAATTTTATGCATGGCAAAATATTACAATTTTTTCCCTCTTGTTAAATAAAGACCTTAAAGAGTGACATTTTCAACCCACCTTACCCTTCAGAGCAAGATACAATCATTATTCATATTCAAAAGCTTATTAAAATACAGGAATAATAAAAATATGAAATGCTTAAAAATAAACCATTATAAAGTAAAATGTAGCTCTATCTAAAAGATTCATTCAAAATATTTGTTGTAGCTGGCAAACTCCACATGCCAAAAGAGCATGTGTTATTTCTCACCGAAGTGGTATAAATCAACTCGGACGGATCGTGCTCTTTTATCGCAGGTGTTATATCATTTTCTGCTTTGTAAGATAACTTCTAGGAGATAAAACTTGTTTTCTCACTTAACCAAAACAACCGAAGCATCAGTGAAGTGCTGTGATTTCTCTAAACAACAACAGAGTTTGAACTCAGACGTGTGCCACACCCAAAAAGCTGTTGAGGTGTCTGTAAGAACTCGAAATTATCAGTAACCCTTAGCGGTTCCGAAACAACTCAAATTTTAGAAATTTTTAGCACTTTTTGGTTATGTAGTTCTGAAATGTAATTTCTCTGAACTAATTTTTCAGTAAAAATCAATTGCAGATTTTTATTTTATTGAGACAGCTTCTTAATGCAGATTAAAACAAAATAATAAGGCGTAATGACAATTAGTAAAATAAAAACATTAAAGGAATAAAAACACAAATATTTGAAACGATCATGACGTCAATCATAAGGGTAGAGAAGCTTCATAAATTTTCAGCTGCAATATTGTTTATTAATTATCTTTTTACTGTACGCTTGAATAAATGTTTCCAGCATTAATACCGAATAGTTCCGACAAAAATAAAGTAATAATTATAATGCGTTTTCTCCTCCCCTTTCCTGTATCCTTTTTTTAGGTCATTCGTTCCTAAAACCGTTTTTAAATTGTTTTTTCAGTTGCTTTCCCCACTTCGCTCAATGTATTTTCAGACATTTATATACACTGCTGGCTAAAAGTATTGCAGGATTTGTAAAATGAGAAACATTTGAAGTTAATTTAAACGCAATGGCTCGCAATAAAATGTGGAGAATCGTGGGATGTAAAATCGTTGGCTCTCACCTTTTGCAGTGAAGATTTTGTCAAAGGGCATTTAAGGGACCGTCTAGAAATTGACGATGACGAAAAGAAGATTTACAACAAATGCACATATTTCGTCAAATATTCAAGGTATTTACTTGAAACTTTAATACAATGTTTTTTTCAACATTTTGTCGACTGTTCTGTAAGTTTCGCAAAATTTGGCCGAAAACTCTGTATGTTATAATAATAATAAAAAAATTGAATTTGGGATTATTTGTAGAAACCTTTATATGTTCCCGAATGCTATTTTTATGAAAATGTATGTAAGCAATGTGGCGCATAGGAAACAAATGCATTGTTGAAAGTTTCAATCATTATCATGTTTCTCTGAAGCGGGGTAAGACGAAATCCTTTTTCGTCTTCATAAATTTGTGGTCGATCCCCTTAATGCTCTCGTGACAAAATTTTCCCTGTAAAATGCGAAAGTCAACAGTTGTACGTTCCACGATTCTTCACAACTGATTGTGAACCATCGTATTCAAATTAATTTCAAATGTTTCTCATTTTACAATATTTTTGGCCAGTAGTGTATGATGTAGTTTTAACTGTTTTCTCCCTCGAAATATGGTGGTGGTTTTGTGGTAGAATCACGACTTTTGGGTCATAGGATTACAAGTTTAAGATCCGTTTCCACCACAGGGAAGCCGTGTAAGTGGACCTGCTGCACATTAAATATGCCGTCATGTGTTAAATGCCCTTGCATTGGTGTGGTGCGATGGCCTGGACATTGGAATGCGCGCTCTGGTGTCATGCTTGTCTTTGGACCCCGATTCAAGTTAACCTCGTGTAGCTTTAAAACCAGACCTTAATCTGACTAAGTATCTTTTATCTTGACTATATATTATCTTTTCATTCTAAGCTCACACTTATCAACTACTAGACAAACTTTTTGACCCAGAAAGTGTTAGCCACAGATAAAGAAACTATGCAGAAAAGAAAGTGTTACATCTGTTGATTTGCCTTTGTAATTTTTCAGGTGTACGCTTTTTAAAGGAAACGAAATAAGCTTATATTTCATTTCTATACCAAATTTCGTTTTCCTCACGTCTAGAAGTTTTAACCAGAAATTTCTGGTTTTAAATTTTATCATTAATTTGTATCAACACAATAAACTGGAATATTTTAAAAGCTTTCTTAAAGCCTCATGGGAAATTTCTGAATCCTGTTTACCCGCCCAGTTAAGGCATGCCAAGTCATTTACATTAAGAACCATCTTGTTTCGTGATGTTGTATTGGCGATGGTGTGACTTGATATACCTTATCAGATCAAGTACTGAGGACTCTAGATTTAGAACGCATTTTAATGCTGTTGATTGGCGATTTTAAAATTTCCCCATTTAACAACTCATACATCTTCATCTATGAATTGCTAGTCCAAAAATTAATCCAGTCGAGCCAATGTTTATTTTTCAGTCCATTTCAGGAAAGAAAAACGCACACTTTCTCTTTTTTAAAATTTATCTTATCTAATATTCTTGTATCCAGCCTCGATGCATTAATAGTACCCAGATTAGGGTAGTTATTCTACCGAAGTTCGAAAAGTAAAAATCCGTATGCAAAATGTGTTAGATGACAATATTCGATTTCAATAGAGACTTCAAGTCAAGGATGATTTGTACCCCCTTCCCCCGAACAGGCTTGTCAATCTCAAAGCTAATTCGGAGAAGAAGA
>BGPR01008156.1:1907-43470 GCA_013235015.1 Araneus ventricosus
TTCATTTTTTTCTACTTTTTGAGATCCTTGTTTGAACATAAAGGAATGCTCCTAATTTATTCAAATTGTTTTATATTATAGATTAAAGTATCTAATATATTTTAAAATTTTCATTATTGCCTTCATCTTATTTTTGCCACTAGAATAATTTTAATTAAAGTAGAATTTAACCAATTATGGCTGTTTATTGCAAGTGCACCTAGATGGTAGCACGGTTTTTCTTGTTTTATCTTGTCCACACCTGTGTCCATGAAGTCTTTTTGTTTGCATAAGTGTTTCCTTAATAATTGCTATATTTATACTATTTATGAAAGTTAATTATGTTCAATTGTGGTAGTTGGCACAGCATGGCCAAAAATGGCTTTTGCGTCATAAAAACCAAACCAAACCAATTGTGGTAGTGAAAGGGAAACCTTCCCCGCCATCTGTGATGTAGGAAAAAATTTGCTAGAAAGTTGCCATAAAACCTATTATGTAAAAACAGTAGGCCTAAAAGAACTTGGTGAGTTTACAGTTGAGGACAGAGAACTATTGCATTTGAGATTGGGCAATAAGTTTGAAGAAATTTGTTTTCACTATGAACAAGTGTATTTGCAGAAATACACCCATTTATTTGGACAAACTTGCTGTGATCCTTTTAAAAGACATAAAAAGATAGTAAAAAAGTCTCTTAGGATAATAACACTAGATACTGCAAAACATCACTTGGATTGTTACTGCCAGGCAAAAAAATTTGTCCAACATGTGAAACTCTTGTAAAAAACTCTCATCAAAATCAAAATGACACTGATTCTGATTATGAAATAGGAACTCCAGGGGAATATTTAGAGAAACTTAATGACAGCTTGCAAGAAATGGGAAATTCTCCAATTAAAAAGGTCAGCAAACTTAGTAATGTTCAAAGAAAACAATATGGAAAAAGAAAGTTTGAGAATTGTTTCAGCTACAAAAGAAAATTTGACCACTGCTTTACAAGTAAAACCTATTGAAATTGAAAACAATCACCAGTCTGTAGACTTACAGAATGTGGATTTGTATAGTTTAGTAGAAGAACTTAAGATCAAGTTTGCAGAAACAACATCCCATGCAGACAAAGTACAGATTTTAACCCTGGTTCCAAAAAGCTGGAGTCTTGAAAAAACAAAGAGAATTTTCCACTACAATGTATTTAGTGAGGAAAGTAAGAAATATTAAAAAGTCATTTGATGTTCTCGGGAAACCTGCAGCAAGGCAAGGCACGAAAATCAGTCGGGGAGATATTTCTGTTATTCAGACTTTTTATGAGTCAGATGACATCAGTCGCTTATGTTATGGGAAGAAAGATTTTGTTAATGTAAGGACAGATGATGGTAAAGTCCAAAAACAAAAAAGATTGATCTGCAAATTAAAAGAAGCATACCACCAGTTTAAAGAATAACATATAAATATAAAAATTGGATTTAGTAAATTTGCTGAGCTGAGACCAAAATACAGCATATTAGCTGGAAGTAATGGTACACATTCTGTATGTGTATGTACCATCCATCAAAATATGAAATTGATGTTGCATTCTATTAAACCTCACCATTCATTGCTAAAAATAATGGAACTATATGTTTGCAGTATAGAAAATCAAAAATGCATGTTTGGAGAATGTTCTCAGTGTCCAAAAGAAAACTGTCCACTGAAGAATTTCTTGATTCATTTGTTGGGTGTATGCCAAACTTAACAAAACATCATTTTATTGCTAAGTCTCAATCAAAATATCTAAAGGATATGAAACTTAACATCCCTCAGGAAGAGTGCATAGTTCTCCTTGATTTTTCTGAAAACTACTCATTTATTGTTCAGGATGCTATTCAAGGCTTCCATTGGGAAAATAGCCAAGCAACAATTCATCCACTCGTAGTTTATGGAAAAAACAGTGAAAATCGGCTCTTGACAATCTCTATGTGCGTCATAAGTGATCACACCATACATGATACAACAACAGTATTTTCATTTCAAACTGCTGTAATCCCTTCCATAAAAGAAAAAAATTTCTTTGGTAAAGAAACTTATCTATTTTAGTGATGACTCTTCAGCCCAGTATAAAAATCGTAAGAACTTTGCCAACATTTGCCACCATGAATCTGATTTTGAATTGAAATCAGAGTGGCATTTTTTTGCTATAAGCCATGGCAAAAGTTCATGTGATGGCATTAGTGGGACTGTTAAGCGATTAGCAGCAAAAACAAGTTTGCATAGAC
Organism: Araneus ventricosus; assembly: GCA_013235015.1. NCBI lineage: Eukaryota > Metazoa > Arthropoda > Arachnida > Araneae > Araneidae > Araneus > Araneus ventricosus. The sequence continues at coordinate 4,136 of BGPR01008156.1, forward strand.
CTTACAATAATCAGATTATAACTGCAAAAGATCTTTTCTCCTTCTGCACTGCTACAATAACAAATATTAATTTCTTTTTTGTTCCTTCAGTAAATGTTATTGAAGTTGAAAGTAAGCTTCAACAACGATTTATTGAAGTGCCAACAGCTATTTTGCTGACATGTAACTATCATTGTTACATCCCCATTTCCAACTGCACATCTAAAATCCTTGTTTCATATTTATCACAATCATCAGTGAAAGAAACAAAGGTTTTAAAAAAAGAAAGTTTGGTAGTGAGCCCAAATCAAATTTCAATGTCTTCATTTGTTTGTTGTGTGTATGATAACTATTGGTGGCTAGGTAATGTGACTGACATTTCACCAGATAAGAATGATTTTCTTATAAAGTTCATCAGGGTGGCGACAGAACCGGGAAATCAGAGAAAAGTCAGGGAATTTTATCGATCTGGAAAAGTCAGGGAAATTCGTAAAAATATTTAAAAATCAGGGAAAATTAATAGTTACTTGAGTTATTATCTGTAAATTAGTATCTTATTCTAGCATTATTTGTAATAATAAATGGAATTTTTTAAAAAAAACTTATATTCATTTATAAATGCATAAATTTTTATTAGAGCAATTAATTTCCTATGATTTGTTAAAGAATAAAGATTTGAAGTAATATTTTGGCAGTTTCTCTTGTTTAAATCTTTGCTAAAATATATATTATTAGGTACGTATAATTATACTATTTTTATATTTATGCTGCAGCATGTTATTCTGGTACTCATGCAAAGAGCACTAATTAGTTATTGAACTGTTTTAAAGTTTTGAGCAAAGATCATAATAACCTGTACTGTTAATATAATTTAACTTGTGTTGCAAAGAGTAGTTTTAATGTTTCTTAGAATTCTTATGCAGTTTTAGAAGCAAAGAATTTTGTTAAACTCTCCAGTATTTTTTGGATCTAAGAAATGTAAGATACTGTTTTAGTAGATTTTTTTTGGATGCTTATTCCATTTTTTAAAATTAAATTTCATAAAAATATTTGTTTTTCATATTAAATAACTGGTAAAAGTGTTTTTAATAATGTATATTGCACACATACAGTGATTCTGAGTAGGGAGAAAGCCAGGAAACTAATATAATTAGTAGCCGTAAATCAGGATAATGTTGTAAGTTTAGTCAGGGAAATAAGGGAATTTTTTTTCACAGTTTCTGTAGCCACCCTGTTCATGAGTCTACATAGACCTTCACTGCAGTTTATATGGCCTATTAAAGATGACATTTGTTAGGTACCACTTAAAAATATATTAATTAAAATACCTGTTCCATCAACATCTTCAACTGGAAGGTCCTACAGAATTGAGCAACAAACCTTAAATCAGAGAGAAAAAAAAAAATTGGAGAGATAATGAAAAAAATATTGGATAGATGTATTTTAAGTTTAATTTTGTTGAACTTTTATTAATAAAAGTAAATCTGTATAATTGTATAATCTGTGTAATTGTTTTATTCTACCTATATAGTTTATTTTTTCATTGAAATGAATGATTTCACATAAAACACCAAGAAAATGCTGTTATTTTGAACTTAATTTTAACCTTTAGAAATCAAAAGGCAATTTTGATTTTTTTTTTCAAGCAAATAATAGACATACTAGCCTATATTCTTGTAAAATATGGTAGTTGTCTGAGGTTTCCTTCATTTAATTTTTTGCACCTACATGAAGAGGAAACTTATTATTTCGAACATTGTCTTAAAGTTTCAAAACTATTTTGAAGACAAAGGAATTAAAAGGCAACTTCAAAAGTAAGGTAATCTTTTTATGGCATTTAGCACTTTATTGGATATTAATTTCAACAATGCCATTAAATTCCTTAAAGCTTGAGAAAAAATTTAAAATGTTTTAATTTTGTCAAAAATGAAATATTTTCAGTTTTTACAATTCAGTTCAAGATTAGCTATTTTATTTTAAAAAGTAACTTTGAAATAGATAAATAGTGCATGTTCCAAAGATTACAACAATATGAAATTTTTTTGTTTATATTAAGTAGTTAATAAAATACAGGGCTTTAAAAATGCTACATTAAGTAATTGTGCAAATGCTGTTCAAAGTGTTAACTCTTCAATTGTTTGAAACCACTAAAATTAATAATATCAAGCCAAAATATCTTGGGTATTTTTATATATGCATAAAGTGAACCTATATACGAAATTTCATAAAAATCTATTGCTATGTGGCCACAATTTTTTTTTTTTTTTCATTTTTGTTCATTTCACATGGAATGACCCTTAAACAACAATTAAATTTATTAAAACAAACATAAGTGAAAGATATTTACAGAGATGAGGTATTTACATTTGTTTAGACAAAAGAGAGGTGTAGGCATGATTAGTTACTTAATTAACACTATGTTATACTTAGAGAAATATTAACTTGCAATACTCCTGACTCAATTACAAAAGATAGTAAATCATTGCCAGACACCATCGTAGCGATCAAGGGAAAATCCCTGTCGCTAGCCAAATTGCCAGATCGTCTACATCGTTGAAGGTTCGAAGCTTTCTCCTTGGATTAAAACATTGCGCTCCGTTTTAACGAAAGACTCCCACGTCTGTCACGTGGTTTGTGAGGCAATAGCACATGATCTTATCTGCCGATATCTTTCTGCTGACTTTGCATTTATTCAAATAAGCTCGTTCGGCAAGTGGAGAAAATATTATTAGGAAGGAATTAAACTTGCGCTATTAAGCTAGGGGGAAGAATACAATTCCCACATATATCATTATTTAAAATCTGTGTGTCCAGAAATCAAAATTAAAGAATAATAAATTACTAAAAAGTATAATTTTTTTTAAATTTTGATTTCTTTTTAGTTTGTAGTTAATAATTCATTAATATAAATATTATGGAATCTTGTGATAATTTTTTTCTTAAATTCACTACCACTTCAAAATTTATTAAATTCAGTCAAAATTTAATTAAATTAATTAACTGAAAATTAATTTGAAATGTTGAGCATTTACTTTATTTGTGTAATGAGTTTTGAATTTCCGTTTTTAATGTCAAACTATTGCTTTAAAAGTGAAATCAATTAGAATGAGTGCATAACACTCGCAGTATATACCACATTTTAAAACACGAAGATCTAAAGGTTAATATTGAAAAACAGCTTAAAAATGGCTCTTTTTAGTTAGTAATTTTTTATTGTTATTTGTCATCCATTTTTTTGTCTTTACTTTATAATCCATTATTATAAATATGGAACCTTGAAATGATTTTTTCTCAAATTCCCTAAACTAGGCACCGTCTTTATGGAATAAAATTTAATTGAAACACGGACTTCACTGATAATCTATTGAAAATATTGTAGAATTGCATCAAAAAACACAAGTAAGGAGTAGAATTTTAAAATCTCTAAATTCTGTAACGGAGGAAAAATCTGTTACAAAATTCCATCCTTATAAACCTGAAACAAGTAAAGTAAAATAAAAGTATATAACAAAACAGTTTAGTAAGAAATTTCCTTCTGAAGTTGTCCCTTTCAGTCCAGTCTCATTGATAGTGAAATTAAATATGACCGTAGATTTTCCATCCATGTATCAAATCGGAACCCTTTTATCCTCTTTTTTTTTTTTTCAAGATTCATACTTTCCTACATGAATCATTATACAGGGTAATTGGGAAGGGTTCTAATGAACTTTAAGGTTAGACCAGGAATGTCGAAGCAAATGAGTTTTACATAGGAATGTTCTGTGTACCTGCTGGAGGGAGAGGCATAAATGGTATTGGTCCAGCATCATTCCATTTGTAACTGAAGTTAGATGGAATTGTGTGGCAAGGCTTCATGCATTTAGTTTATGGGGCAGCTAATGAAAATGGGTCAGTACTAATGTGTTTGCATCTTGAACGGTTTCCAAACAGAAGTATGCCCTACCATAAATGTGCCTTTTTGTGTTTGCATGAAGTTGGATCTTCCACCATTAACACTCAATCTGGTCGAACAGTCGCGTTATGAGCACTTTCTGTAGCATTATGCACTTAAAAGTTTAATAAACCTGCTTTGTAAAGTACATTCCACACTTATTTATTTTTTTATATGTTTTACTAGCATGGATATGATGTTTCTGCCTGTGTGTTCTGATGCAAAACAGTTTCTTACATTATAGTTTCATTTAGGTAACTTTGAATGAAGAATTTAATGCATTTTAGTCCTATTTATGTCCACAAATGTCTTCTTCCTGCATCAGTTAGTTATTTAACATATTACTTTACTACTACATTTTGCTAGTTATTTGTAGTAAAATGTACTGATTGTTTTAATATCCCGAGACTAGCACTTTTGGACAATTTTACTCCGGAAAGGGGTGACAGGCAATGAGTAAGATGAGCACATTTCCGGAGTTCTTTGTTAGGTCATGCTAAGTAAAATATAAGCATCTCCCCTTCCATTTTTCACCTCACCCGTATTTTGGTGAAAATAACTCTGCCTGGAGCATGCGCAAAATCGTAGAAGGTTTTAGTATCGGAGAACATATAATAGTAAAATATTGCTTACAACATCGAAATCTCTCTTGTTCTAAGCTAATATAGCTTTCTGTGTCCTCCCCTGTACACCTTTTTGTAGGTGTTGTAAAAATCCTCTACAATGGGATTTATGGAGTGCTTTTTCCTTATTTATTTGGAAGTTCTTATTAATTGTAGATGGTACTCAGCTTGGGGGGGGGGGGGGGCTCCAAGTTTGAAACCCGATTCCACTAAAGAACTGCTATGTAAGCGGGTCTGGTGCACATTAAATCTGTCGGGACCAAATATCTTCCCACTGGTGTGGCATGGAAGTTTGGAGAGGGGGTGCCGACTTGGGTATTGTCTTTGTCATCTGAGCACGGTTCAAGATTACGAGGTCCGTCCTAAAATAGTGTGTTGCTTTAAAACGGGACATGAATATAACTAATCAAAACTATTAATTGCAGGTGGTGAACGTTGGAGAGGTATGTCAGATGAAGAAAAACGTAAATATGTAGAGATGCAAAGTGAAGAAAAGATACGTTATGAAGCTGATATGGAGGAATATCGCAAAAAGGTTTGCTTTTTTTTATAACCAAGTTGTAATGCGATTTTTTTTTTGTCTCAATTTTTTGGGTGTTCTTACCAAATATTACTTCATATTTTTCTCGTTCATTTATTTTAGGGGAAAAAAAAACATTTTATTATTTTACAAAAAGTTGTCAAAATGAAAACTGGGTAATCTGTATATATTTAATTGGCTACATAAAGAGCATGGAATTTACTTTAGAACTGTTGTAAAATCCTTCCTATCATTTTTAGTTACAAATTTCACCTTACTTTCCCTATTTTTATTATTATTATTATTATTCATCTCTCTCTTTGAATATTTTAAGTGTAAAGAAGTTTATACACTGTAATTTAATAAAATTTTATGAAGTTTAAGGACCCAAGTACAATTTTTAAACTATTGATGCAGGTTGGGTTAATTTAAATTTAATATTGCTGTTATTACAATTTTTTATAGCAACTATGGAAAAGTTTTAAGCGGTATATCATATGATTACGCAGCATCATACTGTAACGGAAATCTCTATATTGATTATATATTAATATCAACTCCACTGTCATGGGAAATTGTGTAAATTTCTTATGTGGTAATTTCTTAAAGTATGAATGTGTGCTTTTTATTTAATATGAAAATTGGTCAGTGTGGTTTTTCTTGATTCAGCTTTATTAGTGGGGAGTTTAATATTATGGTATTTTTTATTTTCATATAAATAAATTATTAAAGTAAAGATAATGAAATTAAGTGGTATTGTTTTTAAGATCACACGAAGACTTTTTAATATGATTAAGCATTACAGTTAATTTTTATTTTTAACTCCTAAAAGTAAACTTCATTTGAAAATTAATAGATTTGACAATTAATAAGATTAACTTATTTAAAAATTGAATGTATCAGATGTGAAATGCTTATGTGAAAATAATTATATTCCTTTCAAATTTTAGCAAAGCATAGCAAATCTCCAACAAGCAAATAACCCACCTCGTGTTGAAGAACCTTCTAATGATGGTTCAGACAGTCTGGATTTGCCTGCTGCAAATACATCACAGTTACCTCAATTGTCTCAAGTTGCATCCAATTCAGGTTCATCAACACCATCTCCTACAGAGACGCCTACCCCTGCATCTCAGTCGAATAGTGCTTCCCCACCACCGCCTACACTCAGTCCAGGTCCAAGTGACTCATCTACTTCAGAAAGTCCTAATAGTTCCATGGCTGCTTTATCGTCACTTACAAATCCGATGTCTTTATCTCATGCTATGGCAATGGGCTATGCTCAGCATACTCTTTCTAATTTTGCCCATGCCAGTGGCATGTTGATGTCAAATCCAAATTACAACCAAATGCATAGTGCTATGCCATCATCTGCTTATCTTTCATCATCAAATCCAAATTATAATCAGGCTCATATGCAGGGACCATATAACTGGAACTGAAGATTTTGACATATATTTGCAATTCTTTCAAGAACTATTGAGCCAACCTCCTATTTCTACAGACATTTATTAAGTTTTTATTCTCTTCTTTTTGCGGCTATGTTTATATTAAATTGTTAAAACTTGTTATGTTAAAACCGAATGTCTGTTGGTTATGGGAAGTTTTTTTTCATTTAGTGATTTCTATATGAACTTCATATAGCAATATGAATAATTGCATTTTATCAATTGATGCGATAATCATGATATTCATTGATTTCATCTACCCGTGTGTTATTACTTCAGATTTTATTGTCATGTTTGTGTTTTAAATATTCATTTATTTGAAGAAAAATTGTGAATTTATCATAAATCTTTTACAATGTGCAATTTGCATTAATTTACTAATTTTAAAAATATTTGCATTACTGATTTGGATTTCTAGTCAGATAGCTGATCAAAATGCTTGAAATTTTTTATTGTTAAAACTAACTGAACTTGCGTTGTTTTGAAAAGCTTGTCAAATTTTTTTTAAAATCTTATATTTTTCCTGTAGCTTTACATTCTATTAATGACATTTTTACCTAAATTTTATGCAGGATACTGCTTGGAATCTAATTTGGACCACTTCTGTTATTATAATTATATAATATTATTAAAGTTATATAATTTGAAAATGCTTTTTGATCTGTGAACAGTTATTTATAAATTGGCTGCAACTGTTTGCTAAATTCCGCGTGTTTGAATCGCTGGTTAATGTAGAACTTATTGGAAACTGGATATTTGTTATGATGCATGATTTATTTCGCTATGCCGCCTTCTCTAATTCTGATCTTCATTTGAATTGCTACATTTTTTGCAATTTATAAACAATGAACACTTTATTTCAGTGCTGATATTTTTCATAGAATTGGATGTAAATCTCATAAAATTACATGACATGAGTGGCATTAATAGTACCTAATTGTTTAATGTAGAAAAGCAAAGCCTGCTTACATGCATAGCATTTGGATTTGATTGCTTACACATAGCAGTTTTTTTCTGTTAGAGATTTCATTTATCTGAAAGTACAAACTAGAGTGCATTTATATAATTTGTGAATATTTAAAGCTGATATTGTTTATGACTCGAAATATTTTAATGTGTATTGTAGTAAATTTTTAAGGTCTGTTTCTGCTCTATTAGTTTCATTAACATGTATCAAAGCTTTTTTCCCCCTCGTCTATCTTAGCTAGTGCACCTCCGTTAATAAAAATCGGTTCAGCATTATTTTTGCAAAGTTTGAGATCTTGATACTAGCAAAAATAAATTCAGTTGCAAGGAGTTTGTCTTGAAATCGTGTAATTCTTTAAGTTACTTATATTAAATGTGGGTTTTGTGAGGTCTGGGTATTTTTTTAGGCAGCAGTCTCTTTTTTCTTTTAAATGAAAATTTTTCCTTTGTTATCTTGATAATAGTTTTCTAAGTTGCATGTGGAAAGTGTTTCTTTTTTTAATAATAGAGTAGTATTATTTAAAAATAAATGCAATGTATTTGATTTTATCCATTATATCAATTTGTGGGGAGTTTCTATTTGAAGTAAAGCTGATGCAGCTTTTTCAGTATGAAATTATTTTAAGTATGCTTTATTGTAATGTTTTTCTGTTGGCTTTTTTTTCTTTTTCTGTATGAAATAATTACATTTGGAATTTCTGAATTAGACTGACTTGTATCAACTAAAATTTGCATAGGTGTTATGCTTAATTTTTGCTCTTGTGTTTTGTATTTCTTTTTAAAATAATAATTTTTCAGTTTCTTACATTAAAATATTTAGTCCTGTTATTCCCTTGAATCCCAGAAGTTACATTAGTATCTGACTAAATTATTTTAGAGATTAATTTTATAAAGGTAATGTATTCCTAAATTATTCTTCCTTCATAAATAATTGCAGAACAATATACGCCTTTTCTTTAAAAGAAAACTCTTTCCCAAAAGCTTCTTCCTTTCTTGATTCCCTTCTACTAATTATACTCTCCAGTTTAAGTAGCATTTGCTGTGATAGTAATTCAAAACATAAAATAAATCTGGTTACTTTAAGGCAAACTTCACTTTTGGGCAGCTTATGTTGCATTGTATGAATATAAATTAAAAGATTTAATTAAGATTCAGGGTAATATCAGTGAAAGTGTGTTTGAAATATTGTATCCACTAAAGCCCTTGATTAAACAAAAGCCTTGATTTAAAAATAAAAAAAAAACTTATCTGCAAAGTGTCAACTTTATTTTTCTTGATAATTGACAAAATGTTCATGTGAAAAATAAATGATGGTGAATACAGTATTAGGAATTTATTTTTTGTTTTGTATGTTAATATTGCTCGGAAATTCTCCGTAAATGAAAATAGTTTGCTGAAATCATATGGGATTCATCACCATCAGTGCTTTAGTGTTATTATTGTTCATTGAAGTAGGAAGAATCATACAAAAACTTTTAGAATTGGTTAATTAAAACTCACAAATAATTTTGTTTATGGTTCTATATGAGAGGAGGAAATCTTTCTGATATAATGATCTGATAAGTCATTCTGTTATGTTTTTATGACTTGGTGTTTATGTACTTAGGTTATAAACATTAAAGTGTTTATTTCCATTAAAACTGTATCTTTATTTAAAATTTGCACTAAATTTTGTTTGTAAATTTTTTTAATCTCTTAAATTATGTCTTGTAAATGGTTAGTTATTAGAAATTCCTGGGATTCAAGAGTTTATATTTTCAAGCAATTATTTTAATGTATATATTAATGTGGAAACATGAATTTTTGTGATATTTACATTATTGTGTGTTTAAATTTTTGAAATATGTGTGTAGATACATCATTTCTTAAAAACTGAAAAATATTTTGATATATCCATTAAATAAACATTCACAAGATTTTATTATATTTCAAAATCTTATTATGTACACGAGTTTAAAATTACAATTTTTTTACAAATCTCTAGCATCATTAAAGGTATTAGTTGCATATTAAGTATTTCTGATGCAGGGAAAATTTCAGTATTTCTAGTATTTAAGCTTCTTTGGTATTAAATATCTTATTTACAATATTCTGTAATATTACATAATTTGTTATTGGTTTCTTCTTGAGTGTGTTAATTCAATGATTCCAGAGCCAGTTATATCATTTCTCCAAATTGCGTTCTTTTAATGATAAGTGTGTTTGTGAAACATACTGAAATTGTAGCTTTATGTGAGCTACACTTCACCTTATTTAGTGTGATCTGTTTCACTTGAATCAAGTTTTATCAAAAATCTTTTTCATCTTACAATTTCTCTAAAGGATATTTTCTTCAGTTGTTATAATTTTATAAGTACTAAATTTTTATAATAGTTTTGATGGATATCAGATTGCTTTATAAATTTTTGTTAATTATGTGCTTTTTAAGACTTCCTACTTTGCTCAGAACCATTTGTATCACAAAGAAATTTACATCTGTTTTTACGTGTGCATTTTGTGCCATTTCATCATGTTTTTATTATTTCATATACTTTTTGTTAACGTCTTTTTTTTTGTAAAATTTCTTTTGAAATTTTATATTTGATCTGTTTTAATTTAATTGCTATTTTTTAAACTGGTTTTTGCAGTAGTTTGATGAGGATATGCATTTTGTTTATTTGTTATTTATAAACAAGGAACTGAAACAAAAACTTCCTTATTGTGAGGAAAAATAGTAGCATTTGTTTGTTAACTGTACTTTCATGAACAAGAATTTGTTTCTTTTGTTGGTTATGTAAAAATTTATTTTCACTTGCTTGCAGCTACAAAATTTTCCTCTTTAATTGCTATTTTCAGTTAAAGTTATTTTATCTTCTGTATGTATAATTATAAGAATATTAACTGCTTTGGAGAGGAGACATTTTTTGGTTAATTGGAATTCTTTTGAATGAAATATACTCCTATTATGAGTATTTCATTGGAAAAGTATCTGGAGCTTTTGTTTAAAATTTTTTTTATAAATATTTGCATTTATTTTACCAATTTAAGTTAATGTTGAGAACATATGGAGTATTTTCATTTTTTCAGTGAGCTTTGATTTAAATGTTTTTTCCCTTATTTTATTGCATTGAATCAAAATGCGTGTTTTGTGGTCAGAATAATAAGTGTTTAAGATTTTAAATGAAACATTTAAAAAATTACTCTACATTTAATTTGTTTTTTCAATTTTATTAATTTTGATACTTTTTTTATCATTATATTTATTGACCATGTTGGTTAAAGGCTTGAATGTCATTTTAGGAAATTTTTAAACAAAATCTTGCATTTTAAATTTGAAGTGTTAAATTTATGGTTGTAAAAGGGGGAAGAATTAATTTATTTTGTAAAAATGAGTTTGTTAAATGTCTGAAATGGAAAATTGTTTTTGAAATGCTTTCTTTTGTTTCTGAAATTTAAAAATTCATTTTTGAAGGTTGTATTAATTTGGTGAAATCATTATGGGATAAGTAGCTAATTGGTCTCTGATTCAGTATGTTTTAACTAAATATGTTTAAATTAGAAATGTCTTTATTTAAAGCAGTTTGTTAAAATTTTTTATACCTCAATCAAAATCATTGAAATTATTTGTATAAATGTGCAAGTTAATTTTTTTTTTTCCTTTATGGGTGTAAAATATAAAGTGAATGCTAAATTTATATACTTATCTAGAAACTAGAGCATTGTCAAGAAAGTGAGTAGAGTATCTGCAAGTGACTTGTAGGAAATTATTGAAGCATATATTTTTTTAAGTCAATAATCTTATTTTTATTCAAAACCTTTCTTTTCTCAAGAGACCGGTGATGTAATACTTTTTTTCTCTTTTGCATATTCACACTAATGTCATAAGTCATGTTTTCTATATCTAAATGTGAACATTACAATTTTGGAATTTTAAAGATTTAATTTTGATTTCCCTTTCAATTTACCTGGAAAGATGATCAAAACATATTAGTATTTACCAGATTCTTGTTTCATAATCAACTGTGTCAAATGAATAAATAGGTAATTTTAACAGTATTTAGAATATTTTCATGTCTGATAATGAAGTTTTGTAACTGTTATTTGTTTCATTCATTTTTCAGTGTTTTACATCTGATTTTTATGGATAAAAGTTATGGAATTTAAGAGACTTAAGTTTTTGTAGATTGCCAAATATTTCTTTTATAGTGCTTCATGGTTTTTCTGAACTTCAAACATATTTAATTTCTTTTTTCGATATTTGGCCAATACGCACAAGTTTGTTACATTGCAGATATTTTATTTATAGTAGTATTTTCGTAAATGTATCTTTTTGTTTTGATTCTTTTTATATCCATACAATATTTTTAGATGTGTCTACACCATGTTTTGTATGAAAATTTATAGTGTTATTTGATGGTAAAAAGTATTTCATGTTTACTTTAAAATTTTTAATGTTTAGACAAACGTCACAATTTTTTAGTATTTATGTTATGAGTTTTATTGAGCCAAAGTTTTTTTCTTCTTGTGTATCATCTATATATTTCTATGTAAATACATTCCGTTTGTTTTTATACCTTATGTTGCATATGTTTTCTGATATTTTGTTAAATTTCTTTTTTGAAGGAGATTGATTATTAAATTATTTCTGATATGAATTTAGTTATAAACTATTTTCTTATTTGAAGTATTTAATTATACAATCTGTTGTCAACTTCATTTAAATATTTCATATGAATTTCACAGTGCATTTTTCCTTTTTATTCTTTCTGTGATACAAAATCTTTTTTTTTTTTTTAAATCTCTGTTTTTATTGGAAGGTTTATTTTGTTTGTTTAGCAAATGTTTGATATGCCCAGTTGTTATTTTTTTTAATTCTTCAGTTTTCCATTTATTTTCGAAATTTCATTCTTTCCTGTGTTATTGTATAAGGTTTTTTAATTAGCTATTTTAAAAAAGTAGACCATTTTGATCCATCAAAATGTTAATGCACTTTTCACATGAGTAGCATTTATATAAAGCATGCAACATATTGAGAGTAAAATACTAAATGCCATTATATTGGTGACATCAAATAAAGGTGAAACTTGCTATGGAATTTACATGTGAATATGGTAAATTTGGTTTATAATGTTAATTATTGATTAAAAATTGTAAAAATGTATGTGTGTGACAATTTTTGTCATGGATTCTAATATGCCTTGTAATCGTATTATAAAATTTGCAGAACATTGTAATTTTTCCCTTCAATTCTAATAAAAAATTGTGCTAGATCTTTATTCAAATAAGATCCATTATGATTGTGGGTTTTATTAGACCAACTTTCTTTTCAGGAGTTGAAAAAGCTTATAATTTTCTAAAGTAGTATGAGTTTTTATCTTTTATGGGAAAATATATTCTAAAAATCTTCTATCAAACTAAATGTTTGTAAATTTTTCTTAGCCTAACACTTTTTAATCTAAAAAAAATGGAGAATCATTCAATGTTGTTACTGGGATTTTCAGTTAACTTTGCAATACCAAAATTAATGCATAATTTTCATTTTTTTTTTCACTCTTTGACTTAAAAATTGGCACTAAAGAAGCCGATATGGTATATATTAATATAAAATAAAATTTTTACACATGCTATTTTAAATTTATTAAATATGCTGTATTAAAAAAAATCAGTCCATTAAAATGTGTTAATGAAAAAGTTTCTTAGAATTTATTAAACATAATGTTCATTACACTGTATGTCCCTCCTAATTTTATAATGAAAGGGACACATTGAGTTCAGATTGCATTTTGTTCTCATGGTTCTGGCACACTCAAAGAGTAAATATTTTGGGGTGGATAAGATTAAAAGACGACTTTTTAACTTTGTGTTGGAGTTCAAAAATTTAATCTTTCAGGTGGTTACTTTGAGACCATCTAGATTTTACCAAAGATAATTTAGTTGTGAAGTCATGGTTCTATTCATAATTTTTATTTTGTAACATTTTAATGGATAGCAACAGACAGCAAGGTTTTTTTGTATTCTTCATATTATTTATTCTTCGTATATTTATTTTATATTCTTCAGTATTATGGACTGATTAGTTCCACCTCAAACTGAAGTGGGCCTTAATCAAATATAATTTAGTGCCATTTCTATACTTCTGGAGTCAGGGTTCTATTCATAATTTAAATTTTATAAAACAGCAGCTGCAGCAACAGACAGCAAGTCTATTTATGTAAATATTCTTCAGCAGTATAGACCAAAGGAACATCACTCTGCCCTGCCTAAGCATCCGGGTAACAACTGAATGACCGGCCACCGCAACAAATAGTCGGGCACTGTGGTTCCTGCATAATAGCCCCCATTAGGAGCGGCTCATGCAGCAACCCCCTGTTTTACCGGGGTATGACCTGTCATCGGAAGTGGGCCCAAAGAGCCACTCCACCATTATTGTGCCATCGGGTTGACGAGAGCCTGCTTACTTATATGGCAGCCTCTCCTCCGCGAACTCGCAGTGTCCCCCTGATGGGGTCTTCAGTAGTATAACCACAAGTCACCCCAACCTGCCTAGGCATACGGGAAGTCTGAATGACAGCTGTTGCAATAGAAAAGAGTACTGAGGTCGGGTCCTAACGGCCAACACAGCCTCAAGGCCCGACCCCTCCTGTAGGAGAAATGTATTATCACTGATGGAGGGACTTAGAGCCCCACCATTTATATAACCCTAGGAGGGTGAGTTCCTTCATATGAAACCTGAGCAACTCATCCACATTTCGTGGTGCCCTCATCAGTAGGGTATCTTCAGTAGTATAGGCTAATTAGTTTCATCTCAAACTTGTGGCTGAAAGTGGGTTTAAAATATATATATATATATGGAAATTCTTACATCTGGTATTCGCAATTAATAATATAAATCACTATTTTTGGAAGAAAAATGATCAAAAACACAAAGCGATTTCTAAATTCTGATTTTGAATTAATTGTCTTGGGTATATAATCATTAATTTTTAATGATTATATACCCTTCTAAATGGATCTTCTTTGTTTCCTTTATTGGAAAAAAGTTTTAGTGTGCTTTTCATGATACATTGTAGATTGTATTTGTTTTTCATGTGGTATTACTGATTGTATACAATGTGAAAATGTATATGTATTTTATACGATGAGGAATACAGCATGAAAAAAACTTACAAAACTTTTGTCAATAAAAGAAATAAAGATCCATTTTCTTAATTTAAAAATGAATATGATTCTATACCAAAGGCAATTCATTCGAAAACTTCCTTATTCTAGGGAAACAAACCTTTTTTTTCGCAGTTTCTGCAAGTTGTTGCACTTTGTGCACTATATTTTTCTTTGCATTCGTTCGGGATTTCCCAACTGAAAAAGCTTCATAGTCGTAATTGCTATGCGATTCTTTTGGTATTGTGTTTTTCTAATAAAAATAATGTATTGTGCATTAATTTGTAAATATACACGGTGTCTACTCTAAACGTGGCCCAATAGCTAATTTCTAAATCGTTGGAGGTAGGCATATATAGGAAAAATACTTTAAATGACATAAAGAATTATATTTATGCTTTTGAAGTACATAAACGTATTGCTGAAAAAATTACGACATGTAAATTTTTATACAGTCCCCCGATACTATTGGTCATATTTAATAATATATTTTTGACCCATTAACATTTCAAACAAAAAAAGTTCCTCTCATCCGCAACTAAAATTGATCAAGTTATGGAGATTTGAATATCGCTTAGATCACTTTACATTACACCATTCCTGTGACTGCCTTGAAGAAGAAACTCCAATCAATTCACATCGCTTGCTCGACTCTGCCGCCGATTGGTTTGAAATTATGAAATTCAAGCTCCATAACAAAGTCAGTTTTAGTCGCAGAAAAGTGGAACATTTTTTTTTTTTTTTGTTTAAAATGTTAGTGTGTCAAGAATATTTTACTAACTATGACTAATAGGACCTGGGGCCTGTAAACTATAAAATATAATTATTTACGTGATTTAAAGCATTTTTCCAATTTGAAGTTCGTTATTTGGTGGGCACCCTGTACACTACTGGCCAAAAGTATTGCAAAATTGATAAAATAAGAAACATTCAAGTGAATTTAAATACAATGGTACAGAAACAATTGTGGAGAATCGTGGGACGTACAATCGAGGAAACTCGCATTTTACAGTGAAGATTTTCGGCCCTCGGGCATTTAGGGGAACATCTAAAAATTGATGAAGACGAAAAGGGATTTGTCTTGCCCCACTTTATAGAAAGCTGATAATGATATGAAACTTTCATCAATGGTTTTGTTTCCTATGCACATTGCCTACATGCATTATCGTACAAATAGCATGTATATTCGGGAAAATATGAAGGTTTCTCTTAAAAAATCCCAAATTTTTTCTCGTGTTTTTTGTTTATAACATACAAAGTTTTCAACCAAATCATACGAAACTTACACAATACATGACGATGTAATAGCAAAACATTATATTAACATTTGTAGTAAATACCTTGAATATTTGAGGAAATTTGAGTATTTGTAGTAAATAATTTTTAACTGCGCATGCGCGAAACGTAAAGTAATTTTTCTTTCGTAACGTCGAAGCCAGATATCTAAGACAGCTTATATAAAAATTCTAGTTGAATATCATAAAGATTTAGAAAGCTGTTGGCATTGCAGCGAGCAGAACTTCTGTTGTTCTCTAAAAGAAAAAGGGATGAGTTTTCCACAAATAGATATTTTTTCAACTTGAATCTTCGAGAATTAATCGTCGAATTGCAATTTTTATTACGTGTTTAATTTATAACACCTGGGTACTCGGGATATTCAACTTCTATAAAATTCAATATTGCTGTTCGAAAATTCAAGTTTAAAAAATATAAATTTTTTGTGGAAAAACCCTCATCCTTTTGTTTCTCTTTTAGAGAACAACAGGAATTCTCGCTGCAATGTCGACAGCTTTCTAAATGTTAACGGCATTCAACTGGAATTTTTATATAAGCTGCCATCTGGCTTCTACGATATGAAAGAAAAAGTACGCCATGTTTCGCTCATGCACAGTTTATTACACATATTTCCTCAAATTTTCAGGCTATTTACTTCAAATTTTAATACAGTGCTTCTCTAACATATTGGGAGTATTCTGTAAGTTTCATGTGATTTGGTACATAACTCTGTTTGTTATAAGCAAAAAACACGAGGAAAAATTTTTGGATTTTTTAAAGAAAACCTTTATATCTTCCCGAATATTCGTGGCTATTTTTACGAAAATGCGTGTAAGCAATGTGCATAGCCAGTGGCGGACTGGCCAGGTTGCCAGCTTGTCCAATGGCAAGTGGGCCCCCTTACACAAAGTCGATGTGGGCCCCTAGGATGTTGCGTGTTTAAGAGAGAGAATGGGAAGAGCTCTTTTTCAAGAAAATTTCCTGTGCCTTTTCTGAGGAAAATAGCAAGTAGTTTCATGCTAAACCCCACAACATTTTCTATGCAAGGCTGGGACGCAATAGCTACACGATTTTTATTCTTCTAGGAGGCCCCTGTAATGGATTTCTCATGTGTGGTTTTATATCCAAATTCAAAATAGATCCAGTTTGTCTTTTATGGTTTTATTTACACACACAGCACCACTACGACACATATATATACAAGTAAAAATCACATGGCTTATAGCCGGATCAAAATCTACACCCGCTCGGGGGTAGGGTCAAAAGGAATCTGAGGATGAATCCCTGCGGGGGTGGGGATGACAGTTCTACTTTTCCCTTTCTGGGGATTACTGTAGTCAAGTTGCCACAGCCCCCGGCAGAAAGAGGTGTTAACCCCTCTGTGCAAGAAGGGTGCTGTTCTCGGAGATGGCTAACGACGTGCTTTTGTTTGTGTATTTCGTTGTCGTAAAACTGACAGACAAGCGAACTGGCCTAAAGTAAAAGACGGAGAAAAGTCTTCGGGGAGCTAAAACTTTTAAGGGGGGGGGGAAGAAAAATAATGTAATTTGAGGACCAAAGGACGTTTTCGAAAAGGGGACACTCGCGCTTTTCTTAAATTTATGGGGGTTTTTTTGTGGAGGGGATTATCTGGTCATGTTTACAACGTTGTAAAAAGGGTAAAGGAACTTCAATCTATTGGACAAATAATGACTGGGGAGAAAAGAGGTATTCCTGTTTCCAGTCAGCAGAGAGTAGGACATGCAAATCTTACAAAAGGAGAAAAAATATTTTGAGAGAAGAGCTCAAATTATTATTTCTCTGATTTTTGCATTGCTTTTTAGTATTAAATACTAGCCGCCTTCGAAAACCAGCTTATTGATTGTAACAATTTAATTATATGAACCAATTTTAAATTCACCAACTTATTTAACTTTTGGTAGGCTGAAAGTATTAATAGATATAAAAAACCCCAGAAATGAATTAGTTGTAAAAAAAGAGGAAAAGGAAATTAGTATTTGAACCAAATTTTGATGCAGTATGTTTTGCATCTAATGAAATTATTGATTAAGTCTTTAAATTCAACTGTTAAAAAGACTAAAAAAATCTTGAGAATCGATGAAGATTTTTTTTATTTTGATCATGCATAATTCTAATTTAAATTACAATTATTACACATTATTATTTTAATCGTTTAGTAAATATTTTGCCTAATTATAACGAAGAAATAAATAACATTATCTCGAAGGAAAAATTATCTTGCCGTCATTTGAAAGAGTGGTTTCAGTGGTTAATCTATCAAAAAAATATAGTAAATATATCTAAAAAGTAAATTTATTTGAAGTAACAAAGAAAGAAAAAAAAATTGAAGCAAAAAAAAATAATAAATAAATAAAAAAAAGCGAAATAACGGAAATGTTATCGCTGGAAAATTTCCAATTCTTGCTTAACTTTTAATTAATTAAAATTATTAAAAATTATCCGAGGTGTAATTTTCAACTTCCATAGTATGTTTGCACCAAATGTCACAATTATTTACCCAACAGTTAATTAAAAATTGAGCACCATTTTGACGTTTTTTCGCGGTATCTCCATAAATATTATTTCACAAAAATGATTTTTGAACCATTTTAAAAATTATATTTTTAATGACATCAATTTAATGACAAATTACTGAAATATTACTTGTAAAATTCCTCCAATTTCAAAATTCCAAATCATTCAAAGAATTTTCTTTCGTATCTCTTATAATGGATGGCCTACTATAGGACGACATTTCTCTTTCAGCCTCTGTCGCTAAAACCGTATACGAAATATTTAACTTACGGAATTTAAAATCAAATAAATTTAATCATATTTTTGTTATTTTAAACGTGAAATTGCGTTATTATCCGCGTTAACTGCGGACGAGAAATTTATTCACTTAGATCAAATTATGAGGTATACATCCATGAATCCAGACTTGCTTACAATGTTGAATTCTTGTGTGAATCTTTAAAAATAATATATTTACGCGTTTAATTCTTCTTTGTAAATCAAGTTATTAGCAGTTAAGTTTGGGGTGGGTCTTGAAGAATGGAGTCAAAACAAAAAATCTTCTTTGAGAGTTCGTTTTGAATAGTGAACATTAAAAATGTACTAAAATGAAATACAAATTTGTAGGATGCAGACGTGAAGAATAAAATTTATGAATTCGAAGTCTTGTCAATCTCTCCTCGGTTAAAATATATGCTAGAAAGCTAAGGAATTGCAGACCGTTTGCTAAGATCGCCACCGAATGTAATTACATATTTATAATTACAGTCTCTTATTTTTTATCAAAGGGATTTTTAAACAACACAATTGCCTAAAATTTAGTGAATTTCGGAAACGTTCTTCATCCGCCAAGCGTGTGAGGGTTTAAATAATCAATGCTATAAATAACTAATAAAAATTTAATTATACATGATCCTTTCTCTTCATATTTATTTAGAGTTAATTTCGCTAACAGTAATAATTATGTTTGAGGTGGTTTCTGTGTAATGCCTCTACTCTTTTACTCAGGATTTCATTTTCCTGTTATAGTTTGTATCCTAATGGACCTGCGTCGATTGAAAATATTTTAAAAGAACTTTGTCTTTAAGAAGTTTGAAATCTATTTTTGAGGGATGAATTATGTATTCATAGTAGTGAAATTTCGAAGCTAAAGATCATAAAGACCATAATAAGAAACTCATTGTCTAAGGAGAACTTGGAATCTTATATGCTTCTATCTATTGAAAAGGAATTGCTCGATGATTTGGATGCAGATTTACATAGTCATCTAGTGAACTGATTTGCCCTTAATGAAGTGGACAACATGCAATACATTTCCTTACTTTTGAGTTGTTAATATTTGATAGAAAGAAGTATTCTTTTAAAAGAATTAGAAATAGTAAATAGTTTGAACTTTATTTACAGTTTGGTTAAAAAATTCTCAAGATACTAATAATAAAATTCCGGATACTTAGGAAAGACGGATATCCTCAGCTGTATGTATAGTAAAATGATCATGTGCTATCACCTGAGATTGATCAAAACACCTGTTTCCGTCCAAACTCACGGAGAGCAGTAGAGTAGAATGTGTATACTGTAATGTTCGTTTAATTAGAAATTTAAAGCAGAATCCTTGTTCACGAACGCAACATTTATTTTGACGATCACACATACACCATATGCTTGTTTCAAAAGAAGAGAGTAAGAACGTAGTCGAATTGGTGCGCTCACATATTCTGCAACCATTTATCGCCAAAATGCCAATTCACAGTTGAAAGGCACCAACAGCGCCCTTAGCGGCGGATTCTGGAAGTTAGAGATATTGTTTCAAAACTTATAACAGATAGCAATAGAATGCACTTGGTTTACCGAATTAGTATTAAAAGTGATCCTTTTCACAGATAGACAATTTAATTAAAAGCCATGTAATGCAAACCTCATGGCAGTAACTACGGCCGAATTCTCGTCGAACTTTTTGCGAACAGATGAGGTGAAATTTGATTGATTTAGGTCGTTTAACCCCCACAATTATCACTAGGTATCCGAAAACTCTTCACGGCATAAAATAGTTCTTTATCGTGTATGGTCGTCTCAATGTCTGTTGCGGAATTTGAGACACTCGCCTTATAGAATCAATGTTCTACGAAGGGACTTTAACACAACAAAAATATTCGAAGTTATTGCAAACCATAGTTACTGAATATTTAAATGACTTGTCTTTAGTCCATCTGCATTCTTGGTGGTTCGAACAATGACATCTCCATTCCGCATTATGTGGCGTCAGTAAGTAACTTTTGTTGGAAAATTTTAACCAGAAGATCATTGATTATGAAGATAATATGGAATGGCTTCCGAAGTCACTTACTTATCCTCACTAGATTTCTTCTTATGGGATTGCCTAACAGGCCAGGTAGACAACGTGCCCGTAGCGCTATGTTAACCATCTACAATACCAGTGTAATGTTTCCTTCCCGCGAGCTTAATTCCCATGAGAAAAAAAGTGCCGGCCCTTTTGATATTGGCAGTAAACAGCAGGATAGTTGCACTTGGACATCACTAACGAGACGGGCGCAAGGAGAAGGACTTCACACAGAGGGCCGCCACAATGTCGATGAATAAATCACTGTCAGCGCGGACATTAGCGGTACCTTTTGGTGATTCCTGAATAGGCCGGTGGTGACGGAACTCAAGGAGCTTCCCAGAATAAGAGGTAGACCACTCGGAAGGTGAGTTATTGGTCAACCAGAGTACGATTATCCAGTGAAGGGAAAGATAGGAGGGGCTTCACCACTTCATCCACCCCCTGAAGGAGTGAATAAAAACGGAGGAAAAAGAGGAGATGGGAATTTGAATTTTTTGGGGAGTCTCGAACTAGTTTCAGGCTCCGGAGTACCGTAGAAAGCGGTTTGATCAGCGGATTGAAAGTCCCGACTGAAGTCGGACTTTGGTCGACAACCCCGAGGAATCGGAGTCCCCGAACTCTCGGCTCTTGAACTTGCGGGCACTCTTGGTAGTCTCGTAGTTTGGTATCACGTGGATAGGTGGAAGTTATCCATCCTATAATTACTAGTCTTCCTGGACGAATTTTCTCATGGAACTTTGACGTTTTAGAACTATGATTTTGTTGATGCATTTGTAAATAATTATATTTAATCAAGACTTCTCTGCGAGAAGTATCTCTTAATTATTGCTGTAGTGAATAAAAGTACTTAGGCCAACCTAAGCTTGAATTATTTGGTCACACTTAGGCCAAGACATTACACCAGATATCCACGCACTCAGATGTGTAACGCTTGAAACGTTACAGAGCGTCCAGTAAAAAAAATTATCCCAACCGCTAATGTATATTGCTGTCAATTATGGAAATACTAGCACACATTACTGTTATTATTGGCAAGGTAATAATTCAACCCGGGGGGTCTTCATCAAAAGACTCTACAACCATTGGGTTGAGAAGGACCTTCCTGGGTTATGGAATAGATGGTAATAATATAGAGACAAGGAAACGTATCTTTTTGGCTCTTCATTTGCTTCTTTATTCAGGCAGTTCTTTTTCGAATTTGTTAATATTTCTACATCTGTGTATGATGTTTGTCCGTGAGAGTAAAACTTTAAAAAATCTTGATTAACCCTTAAAGGCCCAGTGTTGTCTTTAAGCAACATACCCAATTTTGTCTTCTAAAATCTTGAGAACAAGACTGAAACTCTAATGAATGTTGTTGCCAATAGGATACATACTGAAATTTTTATTAAATTAATTTACAACATACAGATGGCAGACTGAGTGCTGATAAAAAAAAATAAAAATAAATTTATGTTTTTCACTTGAGTCTGCATTTTTTTAGCTTTATTTGTAGACTTGAGAATATCATATTTTATTCTACAGTGTTGAAGGAAATTCCTTATCCGTATTATTATTTATTAAAATTCATCTGTATTTGACATTAGAATTTTATCAAGGAAATTATTTTCTGGAATTAAGCCCAGTGTTGTCAGTTGGTAACAAACTGTTTTTCTGCCATAAACCATATTTGAAACAAAATAGGATTTTTTAAAGTATTTTCCCCATGTTTTATTCAAGAAATGAAAGTTAAAAAACATTTTAAAATCAATTTTAAAAAAATAGGGCTTTTAAGGGTTAAGGTGTTTTTGGTCTCGTCATCACAATTCTGTTTTTCATCCCTAAATGGCAGGGTAAGAAA
This sequence comes from Araneus ventricosus, assembly GCA_013235015.1. Classification (NCBI taxonomy): domain Eukaryota; kingdom Metazoa; phylum Arthropoda; class Arachnida; order Araneae; family Araneidae; genus Araneus; species Araneus ventricosus. The sequence continues at coordinate 26,710 of BGPR01008156.1, forward strand.
ATAAAAGCAACGGCGATCTTTTTCAGTTCTCGCCGCAAATGTAAAAGCGTCACCAGGGCCGGATTTATACATTTCTACGCCCAAGGCCAAAGCGCTTAATTCTGCGCCTTTTCCCCTGGTGCATTCACCGCAACTATAGATATAGGCGACGTAAATGTGTCACCAGTTTATTTAATGTGTATGGATGTGCTTAAAAAACAGTATTTTGTATGTTCTTTTAAAAAAAATTCTGAAATTTGTAAATGTTTTATTGTAATATATTTTATATTTGCGCCCTAGGCCATGGCCTAGGTTGGCCCTATGGGAAATCTGGACCTGGTTTAACCACCTTCTTAATAAAGAAAGTTAGCCCCTCTGACTCTGAAAGCTGCCCCTCTCCTCTTTTCCTCTCTTCTAAGAAGCGTTGTGGGTTTTTTTCTGCTGTTAACTGTCCTGCCAAGTGTATTTCTTGAAAGCCAAATGGCATCAGCAGTTTGTGTCGGCTCTTTCAACAATTGCAAACATCCCGATAAACTGTTCAATATCTTTTATACTAATTCATTCACCTAATAAATGTCTATACTAAAAGTCATCTACTGTTATTGCTGTAAGGAGGTAATATTATTTGTTTAAAACTTACTCAAAATGGCTAGTATTGAAGATCATCTAGATAGATTGAAGGAATAAAAAATTTTCGAAAATTTTCGTGTGAAAGTGGTAAACTGAGTAATTTGGGAGAAACTCATGAAGATAATTTTTTAAAACCTGTGTTGCCGATTAGTTTTTGAACAACCTACTTCTCTCTGAACACTTTGTATTGAAATATTCAGACAAATGATCCACGTGATTGTTGATAGTTGTTATTAAATCATGTTTAAGTTGCAGAAAGGTGCCTTTATCTCCCCCTAACATGATTTAATCAATAGATCCAAAGACAGAAACTAGAATCCCTTAAAAATTAAGTAAAACTAATTGTAATGAAATATCCTATTTGGGCAAAAACGAACTGAAGACTATTTCCTACTACATTCTCACCATCAACTTAATACGTATCTTTTTATGTGAGTATAGAAAATATTGCTAATTTTATTTCTAGCCAATTCGGAATCCAACGAGGCATCTTGAATTGAGGTAGCATTTTATGAAGAATTTTAGCAAATTAGGTTGCGCATCGACGAATTCAATGGACTTGAGTTATATCATTTTAATTTTAAAAACTAATTTGTTTTGGAAAAGTAGGCATCTTATTTGTGCTAGGAAGAGAGTGTCTTTCTTTTGAAACTTTGGTTATTTCTTTACTAACTGAAAGGATGTTTAGTTTCATATTTTATTTATAAGATTTTAATTACTGTGCTTAGTATATAAAAACGATTTGAAATTTTTGGCGCTCTTTCTCCCAGAAATTCTTTCCACTAAATTATTTATGTATTTCAATTCTTAGTAAATTAGAATTGTGAATAAAAAAAATTAAATTTGTACATTCGTGAATTTGCATGATCTGTTTGTTGGAAAAAGTGCGATGGGCTAAATTTTAGGGTGATTCATTATTTTTGTTCAGAAATGGAAGAAAAAACTTTTTCGATCAATGGACCTTATGCATGTGACGTCACATCCTCCGACAAATGACCTGCCGGCGGCAGCCATTGGTCATTTTTAAACAGCTGACTCAGAACTGCTTTTATTTCTGAGTCACTTATAGGCCGTCGTTTTGTTTATTCCTCCACAGCTGTTTTTCTATACTCTCGAACCCAAACGGTGCATAAGGTCCATTGAATCAAGTTCTTCAGTTGAATAAAAGTAACATTAATTTCAAAACACAGATTTATTTTAAGCAATTCTGGAAACTTGTGTGAAAAATTCATGTAACTGTGATTCCGAATTTGATTTCTATTTGCATAATGGAGCAAAGTAATATAATAAAAATTTCTTGAGATAATAAGATTAAAGAACACAGCAGGTGAAGGATTACGCTGAACTCCAATATGAAACCCTCTTTCTAGATGGCATTCATCACAATATCTATGTAGATCTCATCGACGAAGATATCTGCGTCAACTCCAATTATTGAGTAAAATTCCATTCTCATTTACATAAAATGATTTATTTGAAATATTTGAATAACTTATATGAAATATCTGTGTAGGTTTGAAGTAGCATTTGTTTTGGACGAAGATGATGTAAAAGTCTAGTATGTCATATAAAATTCTTGAGAAGATGAGAGCAAGGGATCTTGTGAAGTGCACAGCAGTGCGTCATTGGAACCTACGAGTCCATCTTCGTCGATGAGGTCATCATAGCTTCGATGAGGACTTGTTCCACTTGAGCTGGGACTAGTTGGCGGAGTAGATCCATTTTTTTCATTTAAAAACACAGTGCTAGGTTCTGATTTAAAGCTGAGAGTCAATTCCTCAAGAGGTGAACTGTCTGTGGAGGTATGAGAAATTACTGGTACACCACATTTTTGAAGTTTGTTCTCCAATTCCTGCAAATAAGCAACAAGTTACATATTCTGCATCGATAAGGCTTATTCATTCTATAATTTCTACAGTTTGAACTGTGCCAGGAAAAATCTTAAAATTTTGTTTTCAGAATTTTCAATTAAATTTTCTTTGACATTTTCATCAAGTTATAAATTGCGTGTATATTGTCTTTCGATATGATTAGTTTTATTGTCATCTGTGCAATTTCAGCATGTCTGGAACATTTTGAATGGATTTGAGAAGAATGTCCTGTGAAGATTGGGCTTTAAGTTATAATGGAATTTTGACAGTCATCTGAGGTTGTAAGAACATAAATATTGTCCAAAAAATTGTTCACAAAAAGAGTAAACACTTTGTCTAACAAGTTAAAATAATATTCCTGTATAAGAAATATATCTAGAATTTGCTCATGACCCAAATTGACTCGAAATTACAGGAATAGTTTTCCTTACTCTCAGAGACTGTCTTTTGTAAAGCTTTCCCCACTATTTTGTGTCCTTGAAATCTGTCTTTAATTTTAGTGATGGCTGGAAGATCGATTTGAAAATATTTGTATTTTAATGACATTTGTAAATTACTTCTGGACGATTTTCATCGTGCAAGTTTTCCTCTTGCTATTCTGGAGATTTCAAGGCTTTGAAATTTAAAACTAGTTTTAACCCTTTGTCCTCTAAAAAATAATTAGATGCGTATTGTACTTTGCATGGCACATTCGCAGATAAAATTCCTTAAAAGACTACGCAATTACTTTTATTAGTAACCAAAACAAGTAGTAACGGTCTCGGTAAAATCCTGTCTAAATTGTTTGAATAAAAATGACATGATATCTGTTTTGAAGATAAAGTATGCATGCAACTCATGTCGCCTTAGCGGAGACAACGGAGCGCAAAGGGTTAAAATAGTTACCAGTAATTGTACTCATGTACTTTTAAAACACGGTGTGTTTTAAATTCATAGTAATATGCTGGTTTTATTTCTCAATATTACTTAGAATAGCAATTCCCTTCTTCAAGGAGTTTTTTATTTTTAAATTCTAATCAAGTTGATCTGTTTAAACACCGTCGAGCCTATACATATTATAAACCCATAGTCAGCAGCATAGCGAGGGTAAGTTGCGCTAGGGGTATAATATGATTTTTTGCCCCCATTCTTCATCAATAGCTTAGCAAAAGTAAAGATGTCCAGGGCATGGTATTATTTGTTCGCCCCATCATCATATTTAACTTTAACAAGTGACGTAAACGCACTAATCTTTTCCTAAGACTGACGCCCGGGGCATTTATATTCTTTTGGCTGTACGCATCCCTTGCCTCCCCCGGGTCGCTATACCACTGCCCCAAGCAGAGGCATGGTATAGCGACCGGGGGACAACGGGGTATAGATGCCACGGGCGCCATTCTTAGGGGACATCATGGAAACAAAACATTAGTGTGTTTCTGCTACTTTTTAAAGTCAAATATGATGAGTGGGTAAAGAAACATTACCACGCCTCGGGCGCCACTGGCCCCTAGTACCGACTAAATCAGGAGTGTCAAATTCGCGGGTCGCATGCGGCACATAACGAGCACTTTGCGGCCCAGGAAACATAACAATATAACAAAATTTTTAATAAAAATTTCATAGCTTAAATTTTAAATTCCTAATTATGCATATTTAAATATTAATAACGAACCACGAAATTCGCCAGTGATTACATTCATAGAGGTAATCAAGATACAATGCTGTTCAGATTTGAAGGCAAGAGTCAGTAAAGTTAGGATGCCTGAATTTTACAAACATTTGTCAGCCAGGTTTGAAAACACTCGAAAACAGGCATAAGAAATTATTTCCACGTATGTAAGTACTTATCGGTGTGAGCAATTATTTACACTTATGAAAAGAAATAAGTATGCTGTGGGATACTAACATTCACCTTGGATTAGTTTTGAAATTAATCTCTGCGGACGAAATATCCTTCGAAGTAGAAAAGATGGTAGCAGAGAAAAATGTTTAATGTCAGGAATAAAATATTATCTTTACCATTGTTCCTTTTTATATTTTATATAAAAAACCATTTATTTGGTCCGTGCTCACATTTGAGTTTGACACCCCTGGACTAAAGATTCGTAAGTAAAAAAATTGCTCTTTTAGTTTTTTTTTAAAGTTACTTATTATTGTACTTTGGTAATATTTTCATAGATTTCTTTAAATAATATTCACACTGGGATTGTTTCATCTAATTGCATAAAATTCGAATCTCTCGGATTAATTGTTGAGAAAATTCCTATTACCTAAGTCAGAAGCTTTCAATGTTCTGAGGGTAATTTTAAATCAATGAAGTTAATTGATACGATGTCTCTGAAACAGATCAACTTAAAACTTTTCAGTTCTAGTTTTATAGCTCATTTGCGGAATTTCATTTCAGCCTTCTGAATTGTTAGATGGCAGAAAATCGTAAGGATCGCAGTAATGAGATGTTTGTTCAACTTTCATGTTCAAATATTTTCCTTTCAGTTTTTCATTATAAATACTTGAAACAAAATAATATTCTCACATTAACTTTACGCTGAAGATTTCTATTCTGGATTTCTAGAAGGAGCTGCTTCTGTTCCATGTCAGGAACTCTTGCGGCATCTTTTTTCAAGCATCGTAGATAAGCCACAGAAGCTCTGAGAATTGTTCCCTTGTTATGTCTCAGGTCGCGAACGAGTTCATAATATCTAAAAAATATTGAAATAAAACTATGATCACATATTATCTATTTCAAATAAGCATTATTAAATTATGAGTAAGTCAATTATCTTACAATTTTTAAATTTGCAGAAAATTCTGCTTCTTTATATGCATTACTTAATATGAAATTTCAGAGAGATTTGTAAATTTCAATTTTGACGTGATTTTATACCAACAGCCGGTTTCTATCTTATAATAAACATTGGCAGAGTAATGGATTATCAAATTTTGTTAATTACATTTGTGAAAACAGAATATGAAGGCAGGATTACAGTTTAAGATGTTCTTTAAGGAGTTTGAAGTAAGAAAATCAAGGCCATCGGAAAAAGGCTGCGTTTTGTTTAGACGATTCATTGCTTAGGTAAGCCCCTTAGGCCGCGGTGGCCAAGTGGTAAGGTGTCGGCCTCAGGGCTCCAGGTTCGAAACCCGATTCCACTGAAGATCCGTCGTGTATTAGGCCCGTTGCACGCCAAATCATACGTAGAGGGTCAAACGTCCTCCCGTTGGTGTGGTGCGGAAGTTTGGAGAGGAGGCACCAAATCATGTGTCGTCATCTGATCGAGGTCCGTCCCAAAATGTGTTGCTTCAAAACGGGACGTTAATATAATTAAATTAATTAGGTAAGTCTCTTCCCACCCGTAAAAGCCGAAAAAAATATAATCCGTCAGGAATTTATTTAATTAATTTTTAAACTTTTAAAAATTAAATAATTATTATCTCTTTCTGGGATATGCATTGAGACTAAAAGGAACAAGATTTTAAAATACAGTAGAAGCTCGATTATCTGAGCTGATTGGGACCGTAATCACCTCGGATAATCGAAAACTCGGTTAATATAGACTAAATTTTCAATCATTTCTTTTATTCCGACACGGTTTTCCAATATTGTTTATTTGAAATTATAAAAACAACTCTTTGATTAGTTATTAAGCTTCTTCCATGCATTTTTTAAACATCAATTAGTTTAGATAAGAGGATTGGCGAATGCTACTGAGTTTTCGCTGTTTCCTTTCCATTTTCCCAATGTTTCATTTAAAGTTCAATTTTTTCATGAAAATGCATGGAATTTGCTCACATCACTATTGGTGAGCTTGAGAATGGAACTGCGTTTTTTTTTTCTCTCAAAATGACGTCTTGAGTTATAATAGATCACTTCACGATAAAGACATTTTGTATGCCTTTGCATCGTGAAAATCTGCTGCAATGCCAACTTTGTCACCTTTATCTGAAAAATTCGTTGACTATATTAATAAAATTAAAAACGCAGTTCGATTTTCTGGTGCCGGTTCGTTTAACAGATACTCCAGTTGATAGAGCACCGGATAATCGAGGTTCTACTGCAATTGACCCAGGAAATTAATCCTTTTAGCGCCGACCAAAAGTTTCATACCTATGCGAAGAATGCCGGACAAATTTGCTAATGTCTGGGAAAAAGCTCATAAAAAAACAAAATAAGAATGATGTTTACAAAATTCAAAAAGGAGCATATTACGAAACAAAGGGAGAATAAACTAATGCCAATTTTATTTAAATTTTTGTTAAAAATCATACGAATAACATAAATATAAAACATTATGAAAAACAGAAAAATTGAATATTAACTTATAATATTAAACGAATATTATTAATATTAATAGAATATTATTAATATTAATCGAATATTAACTTATAGTATTAGTCGAATATTATTAATAAATCGAATATATTAATAAAACTATAACGTTTTATAAATTTATTTTGAGATCGAGTTCTCTCGCAGTGGGAAAGGTGCCATCGCATATGCAACGATATATGAGTCGCTCAGAAGCCATAGCGGATAAGTCCATTTTTTGATGTCTTCTGGTTTTTGTAAATTTTGATGGAATTGATAATATTATTTTTAGTTATTAAAAGATTCACTCGAGGTTCCAATTAATAAACCAAAAATTAAAAAAATTATTGCATTAAAAACATGAATTTTCTCAATTTTGTTTCTGGATTTATCTGCATTGACTTCTGAACGACTCATATCGTCTTTGGCACTTTTCGCAAGTGTTGCGAACGACGATATATCGTCGTTCGGCACTAAAAGGGTTAAAACAGTAAAAACAGTTATGAAGAGAAGGGAAAGAAAACCAGGCTCATAGAAAAATGACGACTTTTAGCGTGTAGAAATTTTCGGAAATTTGATTGGGTTCTAATTTTCTTTTTGGTGAGCATAAATTTCACTTCTTATGCTCAAACAAGAATATTACAGAAAGCTTTAAGAGGAAGAGTACTATAATGAAAAATTTTCTCCTCATTTCATTGCATAGGGTTGTTTAACTATTGGAGTATTAGAAAATCATGATGTTATATATTTTTAAAACTGAAATTATAGTTCTGATGTTTTCTATATCCATATCAACTCATGATTTAAATTCATCTCAATAGCTAATGAGATGAATTTTTTATGCCTTTATTTTCACTATGAGGTGCCTTCCTTTTTAAAGACAATTTCCTTTTCTTTTTTGCTAAATTCAATAAAAGATTGTTTTAGTTCAATTCTATGGTCGGAGAAAGTTTATTTGCCATGCGCCTTAAGCTCATAATTATGCATGTAGCGGCCTGAAAGTTGCAAAAGATTTTGCTGTGAAAACTCGCAGAAAACTTATGTGTATTGCAGAATAAGAAAAAAATAAAAAGTACTTACGGGTCATTTTGGCGTGGCAGCAATGTACCAAGTTCTTTGATTCTGTCATTTATATTAAATCTTCTTCTTCTTTCAACTGAAAATAGTTTATTTTTCAGTTTCTGGTAATTGTTTTTGATATTTTATTTGAATTCACAATGAAAATAAATAATCAAGGGAAGCAGAAAAAAAGTTTAGAAAAATAGTTTTAAGTATGTTTTAGTTAAATTTCACATGCAGTCAATCACCATCATGTTTTCTATGTATAACATGAAAAATTAATTTCGTAGATCAGTTCGTCTTATAAATTTGTTTTGCAAAGTTTGCTTTTATGCAATTGTGTAGATGGGCAATTGTGCAGGTTTCCTTAGATAAAGAAAGTAATGTTTGCTTTCAAATGTTTTTGAACAGGTATATAGTCTTCCTTGTGATAAGATTTCTGTTGTGAAAGAATCTATAAATTACCGTCCTATAACCATAAAATTGTAAGGTAACTATAAGGGTTACAGGCTGGGCCTGATGTATGTTAAATCTGTTGCAGTCAAATGTCTTCCCCTTTATTGTAGCATGGAAGTTTAGAGAGGGGTTGCCGACTCAGGTGTCGTCCTCATCATCTGACCACTGTTCAAAATTACGAGTGCGTCCCGAAATAGCCCCTGTGCTGCTTCAAAACGGGGCGTTACTATAACTTAAGGTATCCGACTGGTTTAAAATCGTCGTTTTTGATGAAATTATCAAAAAAAAAAATTATGACTTAATTTTGTAGCCTGTTTAATCAGCTTTCTAAAACTGCACCACTTTTTACTCTACGTGAATTACAAATGGAGTTACAGCTGTTTTATTACTGAACTGTAAGCATTATTTTAAGTTGCATGAAAACTTTAAATGTGTTTTCTGAGAAATGATATTTTTGAAGAAAACTGTCGACCGTAACAATGATTTCTCAAAATGTTATTCAAGTATTGATATGAAATTCTTTTATGCTTGATGTTTTCCTCTAAAAACTAAGGTCAATTTTAAAATCGAGCATTAATTTTAAGTGCTTAAATATAAACGAAAAGCATTTTTTATGAAAAATTACCAGTTTAGTAACTATGTTCAGCTATATCTCAAAACTATTTTGAAGTACAAGAAATATATTAGAGCATAACATAGATAACTGACATAAAAATGTACTCCTTCAAGGATTTATGTATATTTAGAATATAATTTTGTCTATGGCTGTTAGCGTAAGGCAAATATTTTAGTCATTTTTCTTTAAATTTCTCAGTTTTAAAAAAAATATTATTTTGAAAGCTTAATTTTACAATATTTTCATAGTTTTAAAACATATGCAGCTGAAAAATAACATTAAAAAATATATATAAGTTATTTTTCAAAAAATTGTCTCCGAACACAGTCGGATACCTTAACTAAACTAAAGGTTACAGGCGCCGTTCTGTCTGTTTAGGACAAGTATGCCAACCTCATAGCCCATTGCGAATTTCTTTGCGGGGGGATGGGTTAGCCAATATATTCAATGGCTTAATAAAAAATTTCGTACTTCAAGTTAATTATTAGAATTTATAATTTTACTTCTTTATCAGTCGATTCCACCGTACAAGCATGTAGAAAAAATTTAATTTGAAGCAAATTTTTCAGATTTAAAAGTTCAGGAAGGTACATTTTACTTTTTAATGTTTCCTCCGATAACTACAGAACAATGGAGTAATGACGGAGGAGGCAAGGGGTGTATGCATTCCCCGGGAGCCAGTCTTGGGGTACGTCATGGAGAAGAAACTTTAGTGCTTTTTATGTCACTTTTGAAAGCAAAATATGATGAGGGGGTGGAAAAAAAACCCCCATGTCCATACATGCCAACATTGGAAAGGTGGCTGTCCATAACAGAAGGTCTATGAAGGTGACAGACGTGCGCGCACACATACACGGAAGCAGACTTGTGTCAAAATTTTGAATTTATGATCATTTATATATTTCATGATATTTTAAGAAATAATAAAATTCTAAAATATATAGAGAGTGTCCAATAAGGTCCCGAAACTGCCCCCCTTAACTTCAGAACTGCGACAGCTATAGTCATAAAAGTGGTGGCTAGAAGTAGCAAAGTGTCTGCGCGCTACGCGATGGAGCCACATATAGCGTCATCAAGCGTTTAAATTCTGAGTTCGCGTTTTTATCTCTAAAACGGTAAGAGATACGGGGAAAAACTCAGTTGCCATGTTGTAGAGAATCACTGATTTAGCCCGAAAAGACACTCTACACACATAAGTGTTACCCCAAAATAGCCCTCGTGTTGCTTCAAAACGGGATATTAATATAACTAAACTAAACACATCAGTGTTAAGAATAGCACGTATAAAACTAGCATTTATCTGGTCACGATTTCCAAAACTGTGACGTCACGAAATGCATTAAAATAGAGCACTTACATGTCATAAAGCTCATTTATCCTTCTTGCTGCCAAGAAACACATTTGTCATCTGGACTGCAATTCTCGTTGCACACTGTGCAATATGGCAGGTGACACGCTGGCAAAGAATCAGCCTGCTGTTGAAAATTTCGCACTAAACATTATTCGACCAGTGTACTTAATGTCGAATTTAGGCAGAACAGAATTTTCTATCTCCCCGTAATGGGCGCAGTACACATTATATCTCGAACAGCATGCCCATCTGTCCATATCATGTCTGCAAGTAAGTGTTGGCTAGGTCTTTTGAACGATTCGCAATAAAGTTGCACCTCTCGCAACACCCTCTGCCAGTAATGCCTGTAAAGGTGTTGGCCTGTATGGATGAACACCAAGATCAGATATCAAATAGGCAATTGCCTATGACCCAACAACTTCTTTTGGTGGGGGGAATCGAGGATTTTTTTCCGATATTTTTAGGGTAACTTAATTTCGAACTTTTAATTGATTTATAAGGACCATGTACTTGAACTTATCCAAATTAGAATCAAGTATCGTTTAAATTTCAGAACATTATTCTTAGATTTTTTTTTGCTTTTAAATTCGCTTGCAGATTAGTGTGACCCCATTTTTATTCAGTTGGCCGGTTGATTCACAAGTAGGCAACTCTTGCAAACTGTGTATTAGGTTATTAAAATTTTTAAAAAGTTAGGTATACCTTTTTGTGTAAAGCTATTTTTAAATTTAAATTTTTTATATGCGAGATACTGAAACCAGCTGTCTTGAAGGTGTCCCGTAATTAAAAGCTTTGTTATTTCAGTTTGTCCTCATATCTGTAAAAAAAAATGCTTATATAAAGTTTAAAATTTTAAATCAATAAAAATATCTGGTATTGAAAGTTGGAGAGGGGGAAGGTGGGACCCAAAATTTGCAATGCCTAAGGGTCCTGATAGAGCTTAATCCAGCCCTGACGAGCACCTAATTCGTTCAGGTTTTCCAAATTCGGCTTTTTGAGAGGCATACAGTCTAGTCGTGACGATACAGTTTGCAAATCGGGACCAAATAAAAAGAGCCGCGGTGGCCTGATTGTAAGATCTCGTTTTAGTCCAGAGGGTCCCAGGTTCGAAAGCCGATTCTACTGAAAATCTGCCACGTATGTGGGGTGGGTCATGCTCAATCTGACGTCTTCAATCAAATGCACTCCCACTGGTGTATTGCGGAAGTTTGGAGACGGAAGTGCTTGCTCAGGTGTCGCCCTCGTTATCTGACCGAGATTCAAAATTATGAGGTGCGTCCCGAAATAGTCCTCGTTCTGCTTCAAAAAGGGGCGTTAATATAACTAAACTAAACGCAACCGAACTTATGTGGTTATTACATTCTCCTATACGAAGTAGGGGAGAGTGGGCACCTTGGACATAGGGGCACCTTGAACAATCGGCATTTATTCTTTTATTTTTATTTTCTCACACTAGATATCACCACTTCCTAAGTGTCCAGTGAAAGTGTTCAATGTTAATCCTAAGTGGTCAGTGAAAAGACATTTAACACTTTTGTTAGTTTGTAGTGATATTTCACAGGGGTTCAACCTGCCCCTCCTGGAGGTTCAAACTGCCCCACCCAAAGGGGCACACTGACCCATTTCATATAATATTTTTAAAATTAGGTTTCTCTATTTTCCTGATGCAGTAATTAATTGTATTTCTGGTTTTCATTTACTGATATAATAAAGTTTTTTTTAGGACATAAAATTTTTCATATTTTACATTAGCTTTGAATGCACATGCAATAATATCTAAAACCTGTTCAAGGTGCCCCACTCTCCCCTATTCAAAGAGAAAGTATTATAATCGTCAAAAAATTCGAACTCGAGATTTTGGTGAATCTCCACGTTTTAGACCTCCCCGAGTCCGAAAAACACAATTTTGAAAATATGTCTGTCTGTGAACATGATAATTCGAAAACTATTAGAGCTACATGGATGAAATTTAGTATGTGATCTTTACACATAATTTTTAGGTTTCTATCAAATTTTGGATAAAACCCGTCCACGGGAAGTCTGTCTGTCTCTCCGTGTTCATGTGAACACGATAACTCAAAAACTTAGATAGCTAAATGGATGAAATTAGGTACACAGTTTTATCATCAGAAATGTAGGTCCGTATCAAAATTTGGGCCAAATCTGTCAAAGGGTTGACTGTCGGCCGATCTGTATAATCGCATACTTCTGAACACGATAACTTCTAAAAGCAATGGCTTAGATAAATGAAATTTCGTATGTAGTCTTGCAACCCTAATTGTAGATTTGTCTCCAATTTTCCTTTAAATCGGTTAAAAAAAGGCTTTGAAATTGCATATTCGGTTTCTTCCCCATTCTACGACAGAAAAAAAAAGACGCGAAGGCTAGAACGTTTTCCCCACTAGTGTTAGCGAATACCGCACGTTTCTGGTGCTCGGTGTATTTTTTCCCCCACCCATGTTAAGCGTATGCGAGAAAGTTTCGGGGAGGCCACTCCCGCTGGTTTTTTCTTTGCATTTTTATACGCAAGGTATCTTTTCATACTAAATCAATGATGCTTTATAACTTCGTGATTTACTTTATCCCCGTATCTCTTACCGCTTTCGAGACAAGAACGGTACTTCTGAATTTCACTTCTAGGTGGCGCTGTAAGTGGTCTCATCGCGTAGCGTATAACTACTTCGTGCCCACACTTAATCACACATAATGCCCACGTCATAATCGCAACTTCTGAAATAGTAAATTTTTGCTTTTAAATCAAAAATAAGGAAATAAATTTAATAAAAGTAGTTTTAAAAAATTGCTTTTGAAAAGCCGATTTTTTTTGTATTTTAATTATTTTATTGTTTTTAGTCTTTAATTTATAATTCATTATTATAAATATTATGGAAGCTAGAAATTAATCTTTCTCAAATTCTCTTTCACGTGACATCACTCGTATGGAATCAAAATGCAATTAAATGAATTGATTTACCGATAATTAAGTTATCAGAATATTAAAATAGTGTATTGTCATCGATAACACACAAGTGTACAGGATATGAAAACTTCCGCATCAGGAAGTGAGTGAAAAATCGATTACAAAATTCCATCTTAAAAAACATGAAGCAATTCAAGTTAAATAAAAATGCGTAAAAAACCGGTATAAAAATTTAGTAAATCAATAACTGACGAATTTTCATTTGATTATCATAATTCTGAGATGAATATTGAGAATTCATGGTAAGAGTGAACCTTTTATGAAAGCTGAACTCTTTCCTCCAAGAGGCTTCAGTATCTTCTCATTTTCGCAAAAATAGAAAGTCAAGGTAATTTCAAGTCCTGATAATGTTGCATTTCATGTTCCCATTATAAATGCGGTTGTTTGCTCCGTAAATCCTAATAAAGTATGGCGCTGTATAGATAAGATACAAGAAAGAGAATACCTTGTGTTTACTTACTCATATTATGGTTGTCTTTCTTTTGTCTATCCTTGGCAAGAGCGTGCAGGGAAAGGCAGTGTTTCTGGAGATAAACTTTTTTGATACCACTTTTCTCATTTATTTCAGTAGTTGGAAACACATCGCTTAGTTTCTTTACTGGGTCCATTTCTTCATCCGCCTAATCAGAATGTTTACAACAATTATAGAACAGTGATTTTTTTTCACATGCAGGGCCTTACAGGTTCCTTTATATAAACCCCTTCTTGGCAGGATATTTCTCGAATTTCCGACCCCAAAAAGCATTTTTTTATTGCTGTAAAATAATATACAGTAGAGTCTCCCTACAACGAAGTCTCCCTACAGCGAATTTCTCCTTATAACGAAATTTTTAATTGGAATGTTAAATAAAATTCAAAATATTCTCCATACAACGAAGTGGTTGTCTCCCTATAACGAATTTTTTCAGACCTTTATCTTTTCGATTTTTGTCATTTTTGAAGAAAGTTGCTAATTTCTGTTGAAACAAATCTCTCACACGTGCCTGTTTCTGGAACCACTCGCATTGTTCATTCCAGGGATAACACATAACAGTAGAATGCTATGTGAAGGGTAATGTAGTTGTGGGGACCTGGGTTTCTACAGAGGGAACAACATTTCTACGGGTCAAGATTCCAAGAATCGGGGTGGAGTGGGGGGTGAAAACAGCAAATGGATGCGACAATACGCATTTTATGTTTATCCGTACTAGTACATATTATTCTCTGAATTGGTGAATTGTCTTCACTTTTGAGCATTTTGCTTATATAATAAAAATTAGTATAATTTTAACAAATTTATAATTAATATTACTTCATTTTTAATTGAAAGTCATAATTAAATATTTTTGAACTTACCGCACATACTAAAAGGTTTGTAACATTTACTTAAATAACTGCAAAAATCTCTAATCTCCGTATAACAAAATTTTCTCTATAGCAACTTTTTCAACTGGAACCAAGCGATTTCGTTATAGGGAGATTCCACTGTATGTTCTATACTAGATTCGAAAATGCAAAATATTTTTGTCCGTAAGCAGTTTTTGCTTGGCCTACTGGTCATACATGTGATATCCCATTCACTGATCTGCAGTTTTCCCTGCCATGCACCCAAGTTAAAAATTAAAACATCGACTAGTTAGCATATCCTAACAATATTCAGATACAAAAAAAAAAAAAAATAATAATCGCGGAATATAACGAAACGCGTAAGTACTGTTCAGCAACGGATTCCGAGACTATCACTTTTGGACGATTTTACACCGGAAAGGGGTGTCAGGTCCCTCTACATTGATGAAAATAACTCCGCCCAGCGCATGCGCAAAAGCGCGGAGGGTTTCCGAATCCGTTGCTAAACAATAGCGACGAATTCAAAAGATGCAATTTTTGACCGTACTTGTACAAAAAAGCCGAACCAAGAAGGGGTTAAGGTGAAATAACTAACAGATTTCAAACATTTCTTTGTAGGAAATATTATACAACACTCTCAAGCTTAGCTACCACCGCCCATGTAAAAACTGAATTGTTCCAAAATATTAATTATTTGGAGTAATATTCATCTAAAAATAATATGTTATTTATAGAGCACAAGTTGATTACAATGTACAGCGGTTTTCATCGTCAAAATTTTAGCTCTAAAAAGAAAAGCTATTCTCTTGTAGTATAATACTCAATGTTTGAGAAACTGTGAACAACAGTTATCCTTAAAGAATAAATAACATTACTTGTTCAGCAGCAGGTGAAATCTATTTCTGCGGTATTGATTTTTTTTCCTCCTTCAAATCAACTGACAGCTGCTTTTGGAATTGTATCATGGACAGAACTTATTTTGTCTCGATTGAATCGGAAACTTTGGTGAAATAAACGACATGTATGTACTCATGTGCTTTGCTTTAAATTAAACATGCTGACTGACGTATTGAGACAAATTTCGATGGAAGGGAAGACATTCTTTTCGATGTTTCTTGATAAAAATAAGTAAAAGCAAGGCCAGCAAAAATCTGTTTTCTGACTACATTCCAAGTGTAAGATTATATATATATTTAGAAAAATTTCACTCTATTTTTAAATATTAATTTGTAGTGCTAGAAGACATTATTTCCATTAGAGAGTTATCTGGTTTTTTACGTAATATGCTAATAATAATGCAATTCACAATATAATGATAATAATGAACTACGTACTATACTGATATTTCAAGAAGCATAAAAAATGTTTCCTACTACAGAATGACTAAATATAACTTACGAGATTTTAAAGAAACTGTAGAAATATGGCTGAAAGGCGTAAATTAAAGTTTTAGTAAAAAAAAGGAAAAAAAGTTGAACTAAACTTTCTACCGAAAAACACTAACAAATTATCTGTCAACCCTTTATTTACCGAATTAACTTACCGACAACTTTCCAATTTTATTTTAGCATCATTAGATACATTTTAATGCAGAAAAATCCCAGGAAAAATGAAAAAACTTTTTTAATTAAATAAAATAATTTAATTAATATGATTAATAATTAAAAAATTAAATTTTTGTCTTCATCTGCCATCTACTGCTAGCTGTCGGAACTACATTTCTCGTGTTTATGTGAATGCTGTCAGGAAAAACGGTCAATTTACGAAGATATAAGCGTGATTAAAGTAGTACTTTTAAGTACCGTCGGAAAATAAAGGGTTAAAACAACTTTTCTTTAAGAACAGGGCACTCCAGATTTATCCGGATAGATTCGCAATCCGAATTGCTGTTTGACATTCATTTTGGTAATGTATTGTGATTTTTAGGGAATATTTGAAAAAAACCCTTTCGTAAAACGAATTTCATCATTCCTAAAATATCGTAATTTATGTATAACAATAAGGTCTAAAAGAATATTTCAGTGATATGCAGTCATGATTTTACCGAATTCGATTCATTGGAGAAAGTTGAGTAGCTGGCGTCCGACTCCATGGCAGACAGCATGAATTTTGAAACTTCATCACCAGAATCTGAAATATATTACATAAAAATTCATAATTTAATCAATCCCTTACTGACTTCATTACAATCCCTTACTGACTTCATTACAA
>BGPR01008156.1:43480-65750 GCA_013235015.1 Araneus ventricosus
CTTACTGACTTCATTACAATCCCTTACTGACTTCATTACAATCCCTTTTAAACCATATTTTCTGTTTCTTAACCCTTCAAGGCACGATTTTTTAAAATTTCAAAATAAAAAATGTTTTTGGAATGGAAAGTTCACATATAACAACAGAAAAATACGCAAAAAAAATCAAAATAAAATTGTGATATTATTAAATTGAATATAATGAACGCATCAAATCACTATTTCTTTTTTATAAAACAATAAAAAAGTAATTTAAAGGTAATGAGACAGCAACCCAAAGAATTTTATTCAGCTGGAATTGGGGCGCTGATAAAACGATGGGATAAGTGCATCAACATTGGTGGAGATTATGTTGAAAAATAAAATTATTTCCAAGTGGTTATCATGGTAAATTATTTGTTTTTAATCTTTAGTTACTTACTTAATGACTTACCCTCGTATTTTAACTACATGCCGCCCCCTAAAAATATTATCCCCTAGTTGCTACGCCACTGTGTATACAGGGTGTCTACTCTATTCGTGGACCAATAGCATATTTCTAAATCGCTAGAAATTGGTATATACTTCCAATGGAAAAATATTTTAAATGAAGTAAAGAGTTACTTTTTGCTCTGTTTGGGTGAATAAATATACTTCTGAAAATATTACTAAACCTAAATTTTTATACAATTCCCGGTCCTATTGGCTACAATTAGCAGAAAAGCCTTGAAAACCTAACATAAGCAATAAAAAAATCCACAGTTTTATGATTAAAACCGACCGAATAATAGCTGTTTAAAGTAAATGGGGGTCGTATACAAATTTATTTCAGACAAAAATTAGCAGCTTTTGAAAAATTAAAATGTGTGGACTAAATTAAAGATGTCATTTACTTTTTTATTTCATAAAAAAAATCAAATGAAATACGTAAAATAGATATACAGCTGTTAATCAAAAAATAAATGAAAACTAAAACAGCATGTGCGGCAAACGACGTGATGAAAAGAACAACCCCGTTTCATTATAAATTTAAATATTATTTCATTTAAAATATGATTACAATCAATAATTTGAAGAGATTTAATTAAAAATCACTATATCGTAATATTTTCTAGAAGTGTGTTTCTTCGGCTGAAATACAGAAGCGCACCCGTGAAACTAATTATTTCTTCTTATACAATATGCCATATTGTTGGTGCATTGGATTTACATGCTTGATAATGCGATTTACCAAATCTGCTGTCCTCGTGGATTCTCCTTCGTAGACTCTATTTTTTAAGAAATCCCAAGGAAATTTATTTAAAGCACTGAAATCTGACGCTCGTGGGGGTCATTAAGAACGACCTCCTTATCCAGTAATGTTACTTCTAAAAGAATTAGCCAAGAAAGTACTTGGGTGAAGATGCGTTACATTTTTGCTGGAAAAGCTCACTTTTTTCTGTCTCTCTGTTGCATTCATATTTCTTGAAACAGCAGAATATTATTTCAATACTCACTTTCTACAAAGTTTTCGGGTCTAACTTGACCTCCGGAGCCTCCGACGGTCTGGATTCATCATGGCTATATTAGCGGCTATTTAAATTTGGTCTTGGCCCCTTCCAAAACCTGTAGAATATAAAATAGAGGTTGTTTTAAGTTACAGAAATGACATTATGTTATAAACTCTACAGGGCGCTTGAAGACATTGACTTCGGCTTAAATTCCTTAAATATTGATTCTATACATATACAGAGTGAGTCAAAATCTCTGCTCTCAAAGCTTTACTGCACAAAAGGTAGTTTTTGAATTTATTTGAACGGTGCTTACTTTAAGAGGTAATATATTCAAGTTTTGGTTGCTTGGTGTGGGGTTTAATGGCGGAAGAGCCAGATGTGGTTATATTGCGCCAAACCTAAGTTTTGTACAAGCACTGCAGATATTCAATATGCGCTTCTTTTGTAACACGGCTTACATCAAGTCCGAAATGCAGTTCTTTCCAAACCTTCTGTAGCATGTTTCTATCTATGCTGGCAATAGCAGCAGCGATACGGACTTTCAAATCAGTGATGGCATATTCATGATAGAAATATCGTGAATGTCTAAATTTAAATCTACATAGATTTCGTTTTTTAGGAATGTGTGATTTTATTATGTTTTCAGCATAAAATCGTTAATGGTTAGTATAAAGTTTAAAAAATATGCCTTTAAGAATGAAATAAATTACACAAACATTTTTAAAAATTTCTCTTCTTTTCTGAAAAGAAATTTAACCACTAAATATGCTGGCCGTCGATATTATTTTTCAACGACAGTAGATATTTAATAATCCATTGTTTATATCAGAGGTTCCCAACCTTTGGTACGCGTACCACTAGGGTACGTGACGAACTAGCTAGGGGTACGCGTAAGTAATGTTGATAATGGCGGAAAGCACAAAACATACGGGATTAAGTGGGGGAGGGGGGCAATTGCTCCCCGTCGGCAAAAATCTTTACCGTTTTGGGAGATGTGGAGAGCTGGGTATCAAGGAATCTAATAATTTAAATCCCATCTTAAAGTTATTATATGACAACCGGTCGAGATAAGCCATTTGCGTCCCAATTTGACTACTGATTAACGGTTAAGTCAACAGAATGACAGACATTTGTTTCATTTGTCGTCCATACGGCCTGTAGTTCGCACCATATTTGACAGAATAACCGACAAGGCCACAAGTGAGTCAGATGTCGCATTTCCCGACTGTTTTCGGTCGGTCAACTAAGAGATCAAGAGACAACAACGGCTAAGACATCACGGATGAAAATTTGTATGTTTTGTTACTTTCATCAACAGTTTCGATCACTTTTCGGTGGAATTATTACGGAAAACTAAAGTATCTATATTATACAGGAGTGCGGCTATGCATAGCGGTCTCTCCTCTCAACGGCCATTTTTGTTCGGCACGGAATTTTTCGGCCCATAGACATAATCTTAAAATATACTCCATTAACGACCACTCAAACCTCTCTGAGAGTCGGGTTGGTCGCCCTTTCAGCCTTAATGAAATACATTCCTCTCGTCTTTACGATCATGGACCGTTTATTAAGAGAAAATGGATAAAAGAAGGAACAAAAAATTCATACACTTAAAAACAATACCGGAAACCGAATCGAAATTAATTATTCCTTTCCCAATGTGAGGAAAAAGAGAATTTCTGCCATTACTGGGGTGGGGCATGCAAGAGTTTATTGGTGCCTTTCTGGCCTGATTCGAACTCTGACAAATAAATCTGCTACTATGGGTGCGACCATCAGCGAATGAAACTTTCAGTTCAACGACTTTAGGAAAAAATATATGATATTATTGCCTATAAGAAGGAGAAAAGCAATCATGTAATGCCTTTCAACACTATTTTCTTTTAAACAAATTTCTGCGTTTAACTCTCTATCGGTGATCATGACCGGTGAGTTGACTTCAAAAGCAATGAAGACATTTTAATTCCAATAATACACAATATTTTTCTCTTAAACATGTTGAAATAGTCAAATTTTCCTTAAATCGTATCTTGACGATTCAGTACGACCCCTCTCCAAACGAAATAAGAAAGAAAAGGGAAAAAAATCATGCTTTTTTTGGAATAGCTGTTGTATGACGGGTATTCCTCGTAATCGAGTATCCAAAGATGCTCCAGGTAGAAGGCTAAATCTACAAGGCTGATAAGACATGACAAGATTTAAATCCCGCCCAATCCGAAGCCGCACGAGAAGCAGATGAGCTGCTATGAAGCAACCCATCAAGCAAGAGGGCCCCATAGGAAACCACAGACCGCCAAAAGAAGAAAAACCAAAAAGTCACTCTACAAGGCTGGTATCCAAATCGGAATCGGAGAGGACCAAAGCCGAATCGGAGGGTGTAAATTTAAAATTCTAGCTTTCATGTAAAGTCTAAAGAAAATGGTTCACGAACTCTCCATGCCGCGCAAATGGCATGGTGGCACTCCGCTTCTTTCCATTTTTCATCCCATCCATTTAGGCAGTTCATTCATGACCGCTCCACACCATGCAAATTCCTGTGAACTCCGATCCCTCGAACTCCCAACCTCCTTTTTATGGCCCGGCAGTCCAAATGGAGTGATGGATATTGGGACAGGTTGGGTATACATTCCCTCCACACCACCACAATTCTGACCGGCTTTTCACATTGACGATAGGTTTTGGCGTGAAGTGATCGTGCAACCAGCCTAGTCTAGTCTGTCATGCATGTGTTAAGCATGTTTAATCTGGTCTTTGTTAAATCCCTCCGTGTTCTTATGGAAAGGAACTTGTTAATCCAGTCAATGTCCTCTTAGGAACCTTTCTTTTCTATTCCACAAACTAAATTTAATAAAATCAATCCACTTTTAGTTCAGCAGAATCAGAGAAATTATGTCTTATTAGGATCAAATGACACCAATTTCAAAAAAGAAACATTAGAGCTTTATTTTTAATTTGGATTGCATCGAATCGCTATTTATTAAGTATAATTTAGATTCATTTATTTTGAAATCTGAATAATTGCCTGACGATTTAATATTCAATTAGGTACGTCTAATATTGGGATAAAAGTATAATCTTTAACAATATTCGGTAATGCATGCAGAACTAATAAAGTAACAGTTTTATGAAGCAGATTATGACATTCTAAATGAATGTACTCCATAATTCATTACGAATAAATTTAATAAAATGAGTTTTTAAAACGCACTTTTATTAGTGCGTTAAAAGTAAATTTTTTTATCTTAATTATTTTTTCTACTTTTTTAGCCTTTAATATAAATTAAATGTTATAAATATTATGAAATCGTAAAATAAATTTTTTCGTTGATTAACTACCGAATGGCGCCACTCGTATGGAATCAAAATTAAATTAAATTAATCAGTTAACTGACAATTAGATCTGGAAATATTAAAATATCGTATTATCACGAGGAACATGTAACTGTAAAGATTTCAGAACTCTAACACCATCAGAAGTGATGAAAATCGATTACGAAATTCCATCTTAACAAGCATGAAACAATTCAAGTTAAATAAAGTTTAAAAACATCAAATAATCATTTACGAAATTAAATTAATTAGTATTATAAAGTAAGCAACGGGAACAGACGAAGTATCATCTCAAATCTAATATTTGGTGATGGATAAGCAAGTCGTGATATTATCTCTATACATACTACTCGAAAGATTGATTTTTTCCTAAGTCAAAAAAATTCTCTTACATATGTTCAATTGCTAAAAACAGCAATAAAGTTAATCTGTAATCTTAACGCGTGTTTGTGTAAAAAATCATTTGCATGCACTTTATATAGCGATTTAGTTTCTTGCTCACCTTTTATAAACAAAACAAGTAATATAAAAAAAATTTAAAGTCAATTCTACTTAGATTCGGCGATCTACACGCTTCGTCACTGACGGTATTTATTCTAAATTTATATCCTGCTAAATATCTTATATAAGAGAAATTTTTTCTCCATATAAAACTAAAATTAATTAATTAAATGCAATTAATGAATTAATATTTGAAAAACTATTAACATCAAGTGTCATCCACTACAAGTTTAAAAAATGTA
Organism: Araneus ventricosus; assembly: GCA_013235015.1. Lineage (NCBI taxonomy): Eukaryota > Metazoa > Arthropoda > Arachnida > Araneae > Araneidae > Araneus > Araneus ventricosus. The sequence goes on from BGPR01008156.1 coordinate 49,026, forward strand.
TTTGAACTGAGTGGATGAATAAAAAATATTTTATTAACGATTGAAAATTTGAAGATAGATATATAAATATATAGGGAGAATGTGAACTAATAGTAGGAACCTGAAAAGAATGTTTCTTCTTCATGGCTATTTTGAATGCCCCTAGACACAACAGAGTGTGGCAATCACTGATTGCGATTGAGTCTTGATACGAGAACGATATAGATCAGATGCTGTCCTGCTGATGTTGACTCACCTGCTTTCTTATTTTCTAATCACGGTTCAGAATTACTCCCTTTTAACCTCAACATACACTGAGGAAGACATAGATCAGTACAAAAAAGTCGTAGTGTTGATTAGGTTAGGTACCGAACACGTTGAAAAGTCGATTTTCGGTCAAGATTCCAAATTTTAATTTTGATGTTTTGAATTGGCACTTCATTTACCTTCTAAAAACATAATTTACTTTTGTCGGTACATTAATTAGAAGATGAATTATTAATTGTTTATAACAAACCGAAAAACCGGAAGTGGGCGTTTAATTAACTAAGTTGTCATATAAAGGGACAGAAACCTGTCAAAAATTCCTTTAAACTGCATTTTTTCAATTAATATGATGTTAGTATATTTTTAGGATTTTTTTTTTTTAGACTAGCACTTAATTTAAGCGTGGCAAAACTAAAATTTGATTTTTCTCAAAACAAGATTTTATGTAATTTTCACACTTCAAACGATAACTCAAGATATTATCATCTGATTGTTCTGAAATTTTGTGAACACTTTCTTCAAATGTGTCTCTAGTGAATGTACTGAATAATGTATATTGTAACAATATTTTTTTAATTATGGCCTTTATTGAAAAATAATAAATAAAAATTTGCTGAAGATCTTATAATGATTGGTCGATTAGCTCTAAAATTTTTATTTATCCAAAGAATGTTAAGATTCTATCTACAACTAGTCCATAGTATGCGTTTATTTTATAATAGTTTTATTTAATATTACAAAGTTTGACCTCTAGCATGTTTGAAGTTTTGGGAATTTCCTCTAAAAGAGAGAAATTCAAGATTTTTGTATATAATAATTTATACTCAAAATCATACTCTAATATTAATCTTTATTAAATTCGAATGAAAAAACATATTTTGGTGTTTCTATTTCACAATTTTTAAAAGTGCTCGAACGTGTTCCGAGCTATCTTAAATGGAGATTTTTATGAGAGGATAATACTGTTGATGGTTTAATTCGCTTAATTTCATTTTTCTGAATAATAATGGTATTCTGTTTAGCTACATTTATTATGGCGACTAAGTAAATTTACTTCTCTTTAAGTTTAAATTTAAACACTGCACCTCCTATTTCTGTGTTATTCCTTTTTCTAACCTTCTATTTTATAATTTGAGTTTTCTTCGTCTCTATTTAGATCCGTTTTTATTCATCTTTGAAAATCTGATATACTGTAACATAAGCATTTATCTTCCATTTACTAAGAAAAATCATACAAAACGATCAATATAGCCAGTATGATATTGATGAATGAAAGTTTTTTCCAGAACGAATAATTTGGTTTCTATCTCTATTCCATTCAGACGTCTGAACGTGCGGAAGAAATTATATTTCCCATGCTGCTATTTCTTAAGAAATAGTAAGAAAATAGCTCCTTTTTTTTCTTTGAAACTTCATATGTTTGTACTCCACTATTTGTTGGTTTGATAGAGAAAATGCTTTTCACCATGTCCAAAAATTTACTGTTTCGTAACAATTATACAATAGATAGTCTCTACCTTTCCTGTTCAACAGCAATTTCGCGTCAGCCTCAATAAATTTGAAGATAGAGCTTAAAATAATAATAAAAGAAATAAATTTAACTGCTGCCTTATATAGAGTGTTTCAGATTTTGGACAAACTTTAAGGTTGGGTAGGGCACACTACAACATACATTTTACTTTCTCGTATATGAAGTATACAAAGAGAAAGTATTGTAATCGTCAAAAAATTGAACTCGAGATTTTGACGAATCTCCAGTTTAGCCACCTATGAGTCCAAAAACACTATTTTGGTATATGTCTGTGTGTGTCTGTCTGTGAACACGATAACTCGAAAACTATTAGAGCTACAGGGATGAAATTTGGTATGTGGTCTTTAAACATAATTTGTAGGTTTCTGTCAATTTTGGACAAAATCCGTCAAAGAGACTGTCTGTCTGTATGTTCGAGGTCATCGACGCTATTATAAAATCAACTGAAAAGCTAGATGGATAAATTAATACACATTTTATCGTCATGAATGTAGGTCCGTATAATTTTGGGCCAAATCCCGTCAAGGGTGACTGTCTGTCGGTCGTATAATTGACTTTTGAAGAGAAACCGTTATCTCCACGCGCATGCGTACTGGACTCTGTTCCCAGTATACGGTTATCTTGGCTCACTAAATTCTTCTCGAATAAACGTGAATAATTATGGAATGTTTTCTTAAATTTTCTTTCACGCGAAACATTTTCTCAATAGAGTTGCATATTTGATTTGGTTAGTTTTATTTTGTATATTTCATAATGCATTTTTTTAGTGGATTTTGCTATTTCTACTCTGACAGAACAAAGTAGTTGTAAAAGTAAAGTTAAAAGTAACAAATCAAATTAGTGTCAATTGATTCATCAGTTCTGTTCTTCATGCTTTTTTAATTTCTTAAGCACTCTGCCAATGTCGATGATATTTTCAACTACAACTATCGTAGTAAATTTGTAACAATCAGATCGGAGATATTGCTGAGCAAGCTAAAGGCTGCTAGATGTGTGCAAATCTTTAGTAACTTACATCTTATAATTGAAATTTGGTATGTGTCTTCTAATTTATCCACGCGGTGGGAGGAAACAGTAACTTTTTGGGGAAGTATACGAGAAAGTTTAGGGAGGCCACTCCCGCTTGTTTGGGTAGAATGTATGAGCGTAAGGGATGACTGGGGCACAACCATACGAAATAGACATGAAAGGACGTAAATTCTCTACTTATAGCACCGTTCGCAAACACTTCTTACAACGTGTTTACATTAATTGCGTAAAATTGTATCCCACCAACACTAAGATCATGCTAGGTAACGTTCTTCACGACAACAATCCATCTTTTCAACGAACACTCCTGTTAGTGAATTTTCACAAACCAAACATGTTACCCTTCCATTACCTATTTCACCTCTCTCATGAATTGTCGACTGACCTTTGAACTCAGACAGGCAGTTCATTTGCTTGAGGAGGAAAAGTACAAATAGGGGAGGTCGCATATAACTGGGGTTTACTAAATACGACTTGTGTTGACGTTTCTAACTTATCAAATAGACTCATCTGATATCGATGCTTACTTCCACGCCTTCTGCGAGAGAGCCAGGAAGCACAAATTCTGTAAACTACTAACTTTCCCAAGATGAAAGATGGAGCTGAGGTAACGTTTCTCATTGTCAAAACAAGTTTCTTTTCAACATTCAATTTTTGTTCTGTAGGTTCAACTGAAATTTGTGGATTGCCAACATTTGGCGAGGGTTATCGCTTAAAATTATACTGGACTGCAATGCGTATTCTAGTACTTGATAGATAGTGCGATTAACGGAGGATTAAGTTTTGTGTAAAATACGTCCGTAGGAAATCTGTCTGTTCGGTCCGCAGTGCATATGAATACGATAACTCAAACAGCTAGCTAGATAGATGAAATTTAGATAAGGCTATATTGAGAATTATAGATATGCACCATTTTGGCACCAGATTCGTCACATGTTGTCTGACTGTAGTCTGTATATTCATTGTATATGAATTTGATATCTCAAAAATATAAAACTCGATGAATTAACTTTAGAATGTGGTCTTTACAATAATTTGATCTGTTCAAATTTTGATCCAATCGTCAAAAGAGGATACCCGAAATGGACGGATTCTCTTTACTGTACAATAATAGCTTAATACAAAATGCACCATTTTGTGAAGTATCGAAATTTAGGGAGTTGGTTTGTCAACAGAGCTAGTTCCAGAACATTTTCATACATGCATATAAATAGTTAATAAAAAAATCTAATTTTCAATTCATAATTTACAATACTTTCATATTGATGAATAATTTTTCTTACAAATAACAAAAAGCAAAGTGTAAAATTATCGTATCAATTAGTGAAATAATTTGAGTGAAAAAAAGCATCATAAGACGGACTATATAGGTGTCCATGCTAATCGTGACTCAATAACAAATTTCTAAACTATTAGAGATAGGCATACGTTCCAACTGAAAAAGGCTTTAAATGGCGAATTGAATCATATTTTGTATGTTTTAAGTCAATAAATATACTGCTAAAAATTTACTACGTCTAAATTTTTATACAGTCCCGTTCTAATAATCATATTTAGTAATTTTAAAATTTAAAGGAGTAAAATCAAATAAAATATGATAAATTCAATTCAAAAAAATATTACAATATTTTAGTAGCGCTCAACATGCTGCTGTGATACAAAAACAAAGGAGACAAAAAAAAAAAATTCCAATAATACAAGACAAAGAAATTGAACCTGAAAAACTGTACAAAGAAAAAGAATCCATTCAAGCATACTTTCCAATATTACATGCTCGACATGGTTTAAAAAAATCTTGAAATTTTTCTGAAAACGACTTTTATCAAAGGAACTTCTGTATGACGAAGATCCCAAAAGAAGAAGGAAGAAGAAACAAGGGAATAATCAAGAATTTTTTAAAAAACAAAAAAAAAAACAAGAACATAATAATATTTATTTTAAAACAATTTAAAGAAAATTATCAATACATCGGGCTGTAATCAAAACAAAACATTGAAAGTAAGAAAAGTTTGACTCACCCTGGAGAGGCGAAAACAAAATACAGACTAAAAAGATAACACTGCGCTGCATGAAAATCGGCCCGCATCATTCCTGCAAATCCTTAGTAAAACGACCCTGAAATCGAATATGACCCCATTTTGCCATCACCCTACATTTTCTCGGACGCCTCCCCCCCTCTATTTTTATCACTGTCCGTAATTTATGGCCATTAATTTGATTTGGGGAAAACGATTATTTTAACCGTTAAATGTCTAGTGTACAGATGAAAAGTTCTAAAATATGAATTTGTAAAAGGGGGGGTGGTTTGGAGAGATTTCCCTAAATTTAAAAAAAAATCAATAAAGATGACGGTTTTCTGGTTTGTTTTCGCAATTTTTCACTTATTTTCTACATATTCCAGCTTCAGCCCCCCTTTTCCTCACCAAACACCCCGTAATAAAAATATATAGCAACAATTTTGGCTAAACGAGATGGGGAGAGGTCCCAGCCCTCACAAGAAAGTTTGGAAGATTCATAATGTACAGTGCCGCTCTTTATTTTTACTCACTGTTATGTAATTTTACGGCTATGAATTTGATTTGGAGGGAAAGGATTATTTTCTTTATAAATTTAAAAATAAAATATAATATATAATAAATAAAATTAATGTATAAAAATAAAGTTTGGAAGTTTCACTGTACAACGTTGTCTTTGCACATTAAACTCGGATTAAAACAGTTTGGAAAAGCAATGGATAAGACAGGTGATGATTTAACTTTTTGAAAACTAAATTTCCTGTCTTAGTGAGTCTAAAATCAAGGAAGGAATTTTCGTGGCCCCAGATTAGACAACTTTAAAGATTCAATCTACTATATTATAAATTACATTTATTATATTTGATATTATATTATCTATTATTATTATATATTATATTTTTTATTTTTAAATTTTGTGTTAAAATAATTCTTTCCCCATCAAATCAAATTACACAAAAACATGATGATAAAATAAAGAGGCAACTTGCTACAGTGAATCTTTCACTTTCTTGGAGCTTCCTTCTCCCCACCCAATTCCTTCAAATTTTATTATTTTAATGTGTAAGAGGTGTTGGAAAGGTGAAAACTGGAATATGTGAAAAATAAAGATAACAAAATAAACCAGATCGTAATTTTATTGATTTTTTAAAATTTAAGGGGACAATCCCCAATTCCCCTTGCTCAAATGTTCATATTTTGAACTTTTCACCTCAGCCCCTCAGAAGATATTTAACGGTTAAAATGTTGTTTCCTCCAATCAAATTCATGGCCTAAAATTCCGGACGGTGATAAAAGTAGGGGCGTCCCGAGAAAACGGTGGGTGATGGGGCAAAATGGGGGTCATATTCGGATTCAGTGGGTCATTTTACATAAGGATTTGCAGGAATGGTGTCGGGGCTCAAAAAAAAAAAATTTTTTTTTTGCAGCGCAGTGTAATTTTCACGTTCAAGAAATTCCAAGAAATTCACTACATTTCTATACGAAAGGAAAACAATCAAAGATTCCTGCACCATTTATTAATCGCAAAGAAAAACAAAGGGAAAGGAATAAACAGTAATTCAAGGCGAAGAGAATAAATTATTGTTTAAAATAAAAAAGCGCTTAAAAATAATCTTTGAATGCCGCAATAATTATAAGGAAAAATCTAAATAAAAAGATATTATTAGAAAATTATTAGTAGCAACCAAATAATTTTTTTGTCTGAAGATTTTAGAATCTAAAATTATTATTTAAATTCCAAACCACTTTCAATAATAATTCATTTTCTCATATTTAGTAAAATATTCTTAACACAGTAACATTTTAAACGAAAATAGTTCCGCTCTTCTGCGACCATCACTGACCGAGTTATGAAGTTTAGAATTTCATAATTTTTGGCCAATCAAAGGCCGGCGCATCCTTGAGTCGTCCGCTGATTCGCTACTCTTTCTCGAGGCGGCCATTGAAATGGTCTAAAATCATCTAAAGCAGTGATATTAAAACTTCATAACTCTTTCAGTTTTAGTCTCAGAAGAGTGGAACTTTTTTTGTTTGAAATGTGAGTGTGTCAAGAATCTTTTACGAAACGTGGCTAATAGGGCCGGGAGACTGTATAATATTTTAGACTTCGTATTTTTTTCATCAGTACATTTATTGACTCGATCAACATAAAATATAATTCTTTATGTTATTTTAAGTCATTTTCCAGTTGGAAGAATATGCTTATTTCTAAATTAGTTATTGGGCCACGATGAGAGTTTACACCCTGTATATATATTTTTTACCTCGGTACATATTAAAAAAAGTACTCGAAATCCCCAAGTACTAGATTATTGACGACTGTTAAGCAGGCCATTCACATCTCTTCCAAAATGGAATTTTTGGAACAAGGGAAGGAAAAAGCAATCGTCAGTTTGGCATAGCGGAATGGCAAAGCTGGAATTCCAACGAACTCAAAATCCAACACTACATGCGCCGAATCCAATTTGGAGCCTCGATGCGAGGGTAGCGGCACATCAAAGGATCTGCCCAGATTGGGACCTCGCGACGAGGCTAGAAAATCGGAAATCCGTCGTGCGGGGAGGAGAAACTGGGAGAATGGAAGAGCGGTGGTAGCTCACTTGGGAGCCTCTGTGAATGACGTGCCTCATTTTACGACTTGAGTGGGTGGGAAAATACCCAGTCTTGGGACAATTGGAATGGAATGGAGTACAGATGAGCCCAGCTTTGTTTACCTTGGCTCTTTTCTGATCCAACTCAAAACAATGCAAACCTTTCACAGTTCTATTTATGAGCAATCCGATTGACAATCACTTTAAGAAATCATTTCCTTTTGGTTGTTCAATCACAGCAACCATAGTACTAAATAAATTACAGATTTTAAATGTAAGTTTGCTTATAATTCATAGGAAACGTTCACATTACAAGAAATCGTAATAAATAAATTCAATAAAAGCAGTTTTTAAATACACATTTTTATTAGAGTACTGAAAAATAAAAATGCTTTTTATTATAATTATTTTTTACTTTTTAGTTTTTAATTTATAATTCATATTAATACATAATTCAATTATAAATATTATTGAAGCTTGTTATCATTTTTTAAACTGTCCATGGTTTCCTGTCAGGTGGCGCCACGTAGTCAAAATTTAATAATATCAATCAATGAATTAAACATTAAGTTCTGAAAATATTAAAATAATCAATTGTCATCGAGATACACAAGTGAACTAAATTTCAAAACTCTAGTAGATCAGTAAATGAGAGAAAAATCAATCTTTACAAATATGAAACAAGTCAAGTTAAATAAAAGTGCGTGGAAAGAAAACGCTTCAATATGTTTTTTGTTAAAGAGATGCAAATAATTCTACCTTGTACAATGCTCTTCGCTTTGCAAATCCTATTTCCTTGACTTTGAATTTTAGAAAATAAAATATATATAGGTTATTTATGAACAAAGTAAATGCCATTCGGATATAAATCATCAATTAGCCATATTTTAAAATGGATGCAAATGCTTATATACACTCAAGCCTGCTTATGTGCCGTCTTTTTTCATGCGGTCCCTATTCACAGCATAATATATTTTTTAATGTTTTGCAAAAAATACTTCTTGTGACGTTTCGGAGGATATTTTCTATGTGTTTTTTAAAATGCGGTTCTATCTACCGCATAAATACAGGTTTGAGAGTAATCGAATAGACATATACAAAAACAGAAAGTGCTTACCTCTTAAAGTCAAGACCCTGAACTGAGAATTATGAAACAATTATAGACATATGTTTCTATTTTTTATATCTCGCTTGTTTACCGAAACGTTTTGTAATAATCCCAGAAAAACTGCACACATTTCCTGTTCACTCTTTTTGATTCGAAGAAGTCAACTCGCTTGTGAGCGAATGCCGAGATCAGTTGCTCTGTCTGAGCCAGAACACCGGCAGAAATAGTAAAGGAGTTGCTTTTTCCTCCTGCCTTGAGAAATAAACATTATTTTGTTTGAAGAACACTAAAGTAAGGCCAAAGTTTATTTGACACATGATTGTTTTATCAAACACTTTTCCCCAGACTCTTACACGATTTACTTTCGACTTTACTTCTGTGGGAAATATCACAGTTTATTGGACTGTTTAAATTCAAATAAACCATAAAGAAAGATTAAAATTACGAAGTGCGAACAGCACATCATATTTGTATAAGGATAAGTTATCTAGGTTTTTTTCTCTTTAATTTTATGAATGAAAGTTTGAATGCGTACAAATTCTATCGAAACCGGTTTCTATTATTTTAGTTTAATTTTTTTTTCTGAACAGAGATTATTCACGTAAAAAATAAAGAAAATATTGTATGTCCAAGTTCAAGGACAGTAGATAAGATTATTAATATAGTATCCAATTTTAACCTCTGCTATTTTAATTGATTTTTTAAATTCTTTTTTATGAAACTTTGTAATGTAATACAATTTTTTAAAGATCAATATTTAAAGAATTAAAACCAAGGTCAATTTTTTACGGACATCCTGTTTTGGGGACAGTACATTGAAAATAAATTTAATAAAAACTGCTTTTAAAAACATACTTTTATAAGGGTACTAAAAAGTGAAAAATTATTTTATTTTCATTAGTTTCTACTTTTTTCCCTTTAATTTATAATTCATTATTATGATATTATGGAATCTTGAAATGATTTTTTTTCTCAAATTCACTACCAGGTGGCGCCACGCATAAGGATATAAGTTTTAACTAAAGTAATTGCCCAGCTGATAATTAAGTTTTGAAAGTATTAAAATGGTGCAATTTTATCGAGAACTCTTAAGTTTACAAAATTTAAGTCATAGCCCAACAAAAAGTGAATGAAAAATCGATTGCAACATTCCATCTTTACAAACATAAAGCAAATCAAGTTAGTTAAAAATGCTTACCAGTATCTTATCCAATAATAGTGTTTTTAAATTCTCCTTAAAGATTATCGGTTAATAAATCTATCTTGGTAGTCACCAAACCAGCCTCCAATGATAATTTTTTATTTCCGAACTGCAAAATGACAATTTAGAGGCGGCACTGGGATAGTGTGGAGACAATAAAAACGTGAAAAGACAAGGTAGTTGATGAGTCTGTCTTCTGAGGACTTCCAGAAATGTTTTGAGCAATAGATATGAGGATAGAACAGATGTATTGCTCCTGCATGGGCTGTCTACCTTGCCCATGCTTATTGGAGAGCTTAGTTTTATAAAGGCTCAAGCATCATCTGTCATCTCTCTCTTGCTTTTGCTTTATGTTCCTGGTGTCGACATGCTAATTTAATTATCATTTACCTTCCTTTTATCTTATTAAGTTTATTAAAGTTATAATTGTTATCATCAGTTAGTTTCTTCAGTGTTGCGTGATGTTACCTCACACCTACACGAACCAGTATATACATGCCTACCTGTCAACAGTGGTTTGTACTTTCTAAGTTACCTTGCCTAATGAGATGCAATAGCTACTCTTTTTGTTGCAATAACTAGAATAACCTAAAGTAAATTATGGCCCTAGTGCTATACACCATAATGATAACCAAGTTCGCCTGTTGACCACCGCATTGACCCATAGTGGTAACCTTACATTTGTTTGCTAAACTCCAAATCCTGAGTATTTTGGAGGGGAAAAGACTGATCCACCCAAAACTTTATAAAATAAAGTTTTTATGACCTCATTTCGTGTATTTATTGGGCAGACTACGCACTTTTTAGGACAGAGCTCGTAATTTTAAATCGAGAGTAGATGAAAAATGCGACAACAGAGGTGGCATTCCACTCTTCAATCTTTCACACAACGCCAATGTGATAACGTTTGACCCATGAACGTTTTTGCAATGTGAACGAGGAAAGCCTAGAATGCATCCTCAAAAGAATCGTGTCCCAAAAAGAAGCTCTGCTACCAGGCTTTCGGCCCTCCAAGGTTTTCACTTAATCCAGAATTGTGATTTTAGGATTAGTTTACTGCTTTTAAGATCATGGTTTTGCTGTGAAAATTTCCCGCGAATTTCCAAATGTCATCAAACTAATACCACTTAAACTCACCACATGGATTCAATTGTCTTTTATCAGTGCTTTCCCTGTGATGTTCTGTAGGGGTATTTTCACTGCGGTAGAAACATATCGCAGTGTTTGATTGAACCTGCAATATATTTAAAAAGGAGGTAAAAATCTTGAATCTAACTCGAATTTTAAGAGGACATAATATTTTTTTCGTATACAAAAGCATATATTGGCGAGGTTTATTAATAATATTCAACGCAAGAGAAACGAAGCGCATCACGTTTTGTGAAACGACATGATAGATAAAATTGTAAATGTACGGGGGAAGGAGAAAAGAAACGCATGTCCGCCTTCATGAAATAAATGGTCTGGTCGCATTGCGATCTGACAAAAAAAAAGTAGTCAATTTTGTACTCGAGCCCAATTTAGTTCACGACGACATTATATGCGTCTTTTTTTGAAGAACTCAGCATTGTCTTAGGCTTTGCAAATAGCTGCAATAATATAATATTGTCTAAGATAGATTGCTGAAAAATAAGAAATTTGACATATAAACTACATGATATGATGCTTCTTATATATCATATCATTGTATGATGGGATAGTGGAGTAAATGCTATTAATAGAGCAGTTTTCAGGTTAAGCCGACTAAACTCCTATTAATGCTGTTTCAGATGCCTGGAAAAAGGAAACGCACCTTGTTCTAGGATTATGCTGCTTCTGGCAGATAGTCTCAAACCTTCGTGTGTTCATGATATCCATTTTGCATTATTCGACAGAAAATAGTATTAGTTAAAGATGCAAAAATATATTTATCTTCTTTTATTTAGCATGATATTTTCTTAATTTGAATAGATTAAGGAAGCATTTTTAAAAGCCATCCTAAAAGTGATATCAATGCTTCCTTATCTAATGCTCGAATAAATTAAAGGTTCAGGTTACAGGCTCTATTGGTGACCTCTTGATAGCGACTTGGCTTTGAAAGTGGAGGGTCGCGAGTTTGAGAACCGATTCTATAGATTAACGGTGTGTATGGGCCTGAAGCACGCAAAACTCATCGTCGATGAAATGTTCTCCCTCTGGTTTGGTGTGGAAGTTTAGAGAGAAGCGCTACGAGACAAATTCGAGGTCTAGCCCAAAACAGCCAATATGACAACACAATCAACGTTTCCACAACTTAATTATCAGTTAATCAATTAATTATTTTTGATTCCATATTATTGGCGCCATCTGGTAGAGAATATGAGAAAAATTTGAAGATTATACAGGGTGTCCCAAAAAAGTGGAACAATCATTCATTTCCTTAAATATTGCACCAGACATATACTTCCAATTACAAAGTTTCATCAAATAAGGTAGGAATTTGTGTGAAAACACTTTGGCTTCTGTGGAAGTTGAAAATAAAAAGTTACGAAAATTAAATTTTTATACGTACCCCATAGAGCAAAAGTGTCAATAAGTAAAATCTTCCTCTTACACTCATCTATGTATAAACCAAGTTTCACGATTCTATCTGTAAAACTTGCAGAGATATATTAATTTTTAAATTAAAAGGGGCTGCTAACAAATTTATATGGATACGTTTCTTGCAGGAATGCAAATTTATTCAACATAGAAAAGCTGTGAAATGAAAATATTTGTCTATTAGTACATTATCCAATCATCAGGGTTCGAAAAAATTTGCCAATGGCGCATACTGTTACTCAGTTTCATTGGCAGATAGTTACAACTATCGACTTAATAAAGAATGGAAGGCCAACTTGAGAAAAAAATAACATAAAACAGGAAAATAACCTAATATCGGACAAGAGCTTTAAATTATTTGCTCTCAGCGTTGTGCGTATTATTAAGTTTTACCTAAATGCAGAGGTGACTCGTCCTTTAGGGTCGCAGAGTTGCAGAACTTACTAAAATTATTTTAAAAATTCGTATTTTCGTTTTTATTCTTAGTTGCTTACTTCTCCATTCTTAGAGTTCAATTACTAACGAAAAAAGATAAAATGAGAAAAGAAAACTGAAAATGAATGAAAAAGTGATACAGACGTAGGATGGGCTCCACACCAAATAATTTTGGAAAGAAACAAAACTCGCTCATATTGAGCGAAGGCGAATAGCTGTCCTTTCTGTCTTTGAACTTAGTTAGAACTGGATTTTCGGGTGTTCCTCGTTGGCTCTAGGCCAAGTAATGTTCTTCTTCTTTTTTGCTTCAATCTCACCCAAGGTTCGTCTTTGCGCTCATGATGTGTTTTTCTTCGATTTCTCTTTCATTGGCTGTTCTTAGGTTTGTTGAATCGACGAGAACTTGACTGGTTACTACATAACGCTTACTGTTGTTAAAAATCACTCACCGAAAAAAAAGGACTGTAATTTTCTAAAATAGAATTCAGATAATTACAACTATATGAGTTTGGACTATTTTAAAATAAAGCTATTTTTGAAAAATTGAATTTCAATTGTAATCTAGTAATATTTTTATAGCACTGCGTGTTTCTGAGCAGGTGAGCTGGCACTGCTGATATATCACCATGGATATTTTTTGAAGATTCACAAGATGAACTATTTTTGTAAATACTTCAATTAATGCATAATTTGACTATTTTTGAGATTTAACAAGAGTTAGTCAGGACATTGTTATTTCCTGATTTCGCCCTTTCAATAACTTATTGAAATATGTATATTATCCCTCAAATGTACATCGAAAGACTGCATCTAACAGCAGCGAGAGGTATGGAAAAGTGGTCTAAGTCAATAAATTTTTTTCTTCTTCTTATATCTCTGTAAGTGTTCTAGGTACAAACCTGAAACTTTGTATGTGAATAGATGAATGAAAGAAAAAAAAATTATTAATTGACATTTTTGCACTTCGGGGCCGTATAAAAATTTAATTTTTGTAACTTTTTATTATCAATCCCCTTAAAAGTCAAAATATTTTAATACAAAATTCTTACCTTATTTGATGAAACTTTGTAATTGGAAGTATATGTCTAGGATAAATATTTAAAGAAATAAATGCTTATTCCCCTTTTTTTGGGACACCCTGTATAATATTTATAATAATGAATTATGAAACATATTGTTACGAACAAGTAACGTCGCTTTCCCACAATATTAGTATTATGGTTGGAAAGAGACATTTACAAGGGTTCTTATTACCTATAGGTAGATGGAGGCTAACGATTCGATCTTGGCGACAAATAAAAGTCCTCAAAAATACTGGAATTTTCTCGATATCTGTTTTAAGGGCGGAGATATGCAGAATTTACTAGATGATTCTATGTGATGTAACATCCTGCCAGGAAAGGTATAAAAACCCAGGAGTTGCTGAGAGGAGACAATCATCTTTGAACGTCTGCGGAGTTCGAAGAACCTCTTTGGAGACTTGTTCGCTTTGCGAGTTGGTCAGCTGTTAGACGCTGAGCGCTATTGTTCGTGCTATTGCTGTTAGTGTTAGTGATTTGCTGTCTGCTTGCACTGCTAATTTGTGCAAGTGCTGTTTTTACTGCTACCTACGCTTCGTGTTTTCCGGAATATTCGAGAATAAAGTGTTATCCTGCTTGCTGGACTGTTTGAACGTACACACACCGAAGGATTTTTGTAACTATATGAAAGACTAAAAAGCAAATAAATAAATACATAAATAATAATAAAATAAAATAAAAAATAAACGAAGTTTTTAAAAACACTCTTTTTATCAAAAATCTGGACGTCAAAACAAAATCGCAAAAGCGTGGAGCGCTGAAAACAAAAGTTTAAAGAAATTAATCCACACTGAATATCATTAGAAACAGAATTCCTAAACATTCATTAAAAATTAAAATACAGGGTTCCCACTTATATCCGTTACCTCCCCCCCTTAACTTCTAAACGGTGACAGTTTAGGCCATAAAGTTGGTGTCTAGGTATAGTAAAAAGGCTATGCGCTGCTCGATGAGACAACTTACAACGCCATCTATCGGCAAATTTAGGAATTAGCGGTCCTATCTCGTAAACGGTGAAAGATACGAGAAAAAGTCAATTAGAAAGTTGTAGAGCACTCTCGATTTAGTACGAAAAGATACCTTGCGCACATTAATACTCAAAGCAGAATGCAAAGAAATGAACATTTGTTTGGTCACGATTTCGAAAATTGTTATGTCATAAAGGGTGGAAGAAAGAAACTGAGACACGTCCCTGTCTTCTGGATCATTTATTTATATTGCTCAAAATGCTCTCCGTTAGCCACTATACACCTTTGCACTCTGAGCTAGATTTCTCGCTGCACACTATGCGACATAGCAGGTGTTACGGAGGCACAAGCATCAGTAATGCTTCGTCGAAGATTCTGCAATGTTGGCGGAGGGGTCCTCATGAATGCAAATCGGGTGCGTTACCCTTGAGCCACAACACAGGCTGGTATTTAGTCCGTAAGGTGGTCTTTTCTCGCTTCGCTCACGTTTCACGACTCCACAGTGTTGAAAATTACAATTAAACAAATGTTCATTTTTTACATTCTGTTCTGAGTATTAATGCTCGCAAGGTATCTTTTCGTACTAAATCGAGAGTGCTCTACAACTTTCTAATTGGCTTTTTTCTAGTATCTTTTACCGCGCGTTTCCGAGATAGGACCGCTAATTCCAAAATTCGACGATAGATGGCGTGGTAAGTTGTCTCATCGAGTAGCGCATAGCCTTTATACCATACCTAGAGACCAACTTTTGGCCTAAGCTGTCACCGTTTAGAAGTTAAGGGGGTGTAAAGGATATAAGTGGGAACCCTGTATATTATGAATGTGATTAAAATTCCAATTTCCATTAGCGCATGATGCTTTTGCGATTTTGTTTTGATGCCCATATTTTCGATAATATTTGTTTCGATTTTTCAGCACACAAATAAAAGCGTGTTTTTAAAAAAGTTTATCTTTATTTTTTTTATAAGCAGCTTTTGTTACAACCTTCAAATTTATGTAACTCGACTTTAATGCTATTTGGTAGTGCAAATCTACTAAAACCTGTTTTCCTAACTCTGAACGTCAGAGGTAGACTATCTTAAGTAACAGTTCTACCATTTTACAGGAGAGAAAAAAAATGTTCAGGAGTGGAATGCATAGCATGCTGTGTTTTATTTTGTGAGAGCGGTTATTTTTTCCCCCGACCTACAATTATGGCACTTAATCTTCCGAAAATGCGGTCGGGATAATGCAAATACGATAAAAATATCAAAATCAGCAAAATCTGACTTACGATAGTTTACCTCTGAGGTATCAAAACTCTAATTTCGCAAAGAACACTACAGAAACAAAAGATAAAGGTCTCTTTTTATCGAAATGTGCTAGACACACATTACTTTTGGCAGCACTTTCGAAACCTGAATATGCTGTACATCTTATTGTACGTGCTGTCTAACATCTAAATCAAACGTGTGGTGACGAGTACGCAAAAAACAACGAAGAACGCTAAACAATTACCGGCCATAAAGCGTCCATAAATCTTATGTTCATAAAATCTCTTAAAGTATTGTGAAAGCAAATTCTAGAGGAAGGAATTCTTTGTCGATTTTAAGAGAGTAAACTAGCAGACAGTTTTTTATGAATTAGAATAGCTTAATACACAATAAAATGCGAGACATATTCTCATCAAGTAGCAGATCTAGCCAGAATCATTGCAGAAAATGATTGCAAGTTTTGAGATTAAGATGTTTGATAGCAAACATAAAAAACACAGTATTCTTTTCATTTTATCAGCGAAAACACACAGATATAGGAAATGCCATTACTTTCATATGGCATGAGACAACGAAATATCTGCTTCCATATTTACCTTCATATTGAGCCCTGTTCGAAAATAATGAGATATAATCAATTTCGATAATCTTGCTAAAATACGTCCGGTGGAAGTTTAGTTTAGAATAAGAAGAACATCTACACTTATATA
>BGPR01008157.1:6027-41232 GCA_013235015.1 Araneus ventricosus
GACTTATTTCTACATTTAAATTTTTGAAAGTAAATGTTGGTTAGAGGAACGATAAAAGAATATCATTTGCAACTTCGTTACGAAATATTCGTCCAATCATATTTTTTAGCTCACTTTGAAAGTTTGTATTAGCATGCTGCCGGAAATAATTTTTAAAACCATTATAATGATGACTTGCAACTGTAACTATTACATAGTTTCGACCTGAGGGAAAATTAAGCCGAAGTATTACTGTACCAGCAAACATTCATTAGAATTTGGTAAAAGTTTTGTCTGCAAAATGTGGCAGATCAAAGAAAGGAATTGTAAATTTAAAATGCTGCATTGTTTTGAAGTTTCACATATGATGCTTCTAAAAATATTTTAACCAAATTAATTCTAAACAATAAAAAAATATCCAGAAAAATACTTGTTTAACACACTCTCTAGACGAATATATAATTCATAATACTTTTAAAACCATTATAATAATGACTTGCAAGTGTAATTATTAAATAGTTTAGGCCCGAGAGAAAATTAAGCCGAAGTATTACTGTAACAAAAAGCATTCAATAGAATTTGGTAAACGATTTTGTCTGCCAGATCAAAGAAAGGAAGTGCAAATTTAAAATGCTCATTCTTTTGAAGTTTCACATGTGATGCTTCTAAAAATATTTTAATCAAATTAATAATTAAAAGTCAACTCAAATTAATTCTAAACAGTGAAAAAATATCCATAAAAATACTTGTTTAACACACTGTCTAGACGAATATATAATTCCTAATACTTTCACTACTTTTAGGAAAACGAAAAAAGCACTTCTACTGTTATTCATCCAGCTTTCCATCCTTTAAAAATGTCTTCGGTTGAATACAAATTCCTTTTTTCAAAATTCAAAAACTCTGTGTCAAAGTTCCGAGACTAAAATGTTTAGAACTCTTCTTACAACACTGAAGATAGTAAGTTTTCGGAAACTTTTGAATCCAAGAAAGGGCTTTTATTAAGTTTGATGTAATTTATTTGCATTTCCAAATTAAAGATACAACTCAAAGGATTTATTACCTTTTAGTACAGGGAAAGATAAATGTTTCATATAACGAAGAGTTTAAATACAGCATAGAAAGTATATTCCGAAGCTTAAATTCACGTCCATCAAATATAAAATCGCATGATAATGAACAATATTTACATGAATTTTAGGGCATTCCAGAAATGTTTCCGTTCGGTATCTTTTCCTTTTCTCACTTTTTATTACTTTCTATATTTTTATACATAATTTGCAGCACACATTTTCGCTGTCGCAATGAGATTCAAACCATTTTCATTTCAATCATTCGCACAGTTTGAATGAATATTTTGTTAAACTGAAGAACGGGAAAATTATTTATTGTTCATGTTGTTTGAAAATGTATTTTATATTGTTACGAACATGGAAAGTCGCTTCCCAGCAATGCTAATCTTATGGTTGGGAAGAGAGTTTTACAGGAGTAAGTATAGGTTGACTGGCAACAGCCTGGTCTGGACTCCTGACTTTGGCGACAAACTTGGCGCCCATTTTGGCGACTTGGCGACAAATCGATGATTCCAGAAAAAGCGACCCTTTTCTCGTTATCTCTATTAGGAAAGAAATTACGCTTGAATGTACCAGAAAACTCCATGTGATGTCACAACCTGTCGGGGAGAGTATGTAAGGGCCGGTCTTGGATCAGGGAGCGGTATGTGTTGATCGACTGGAACAACTTTGGAGTTTCGTCTGCAGCGCGAACTAAAAAACTGGTGAGCTGAGCACTATTGAAAGTGCTGTTATTATCGTTATTAGTGATTTGCTGACTGTGTTGCTAAATCTCTGAGTACTGAACTGTTATTACCTGTGAATTATTGCTAATCTGTTCAAGTTCTATTGTTTCTTGTTACCTATGCTACGTGTTTTCCTGCATATTTGTGAATAAATCCTCATTCTCCATTATCCTGCGTATTGGACTGTTTACACCATACACACACAGAACGATTTTTTTGTAACAATATTTTATTTTATTTTTTCCTATTTTTTATTTCCCAGTTTAATGCAACAGAGTGTTTGTAAAATGTATGAATGAAGCCAAGAAATACAGAGTGATTTTTTTAAAAACTGACAGTACTCAGAGGCATCTGTAGCTCGATCTATCAGCTGAAATGCCACCAAATTTGGTAAGGCGACTAATTAAGACATGGGGGAAAAGATTCCGTAATACAAAAAAATTAGTTCCGAAAGTCGCCGATAGGGGAAAATGTGTTGCTGTTGTAGTCTACACAACTGAGAATTAGGCAAATGAAAAACAAAGAAGAAATTTCAGCGCAAAACCACTTTAATACGGCAAATGAACCCCAAAGGGTTACAGAGATGAAATTACAATGTATCATAGCACTAGACCTCTTTCAGTGTGACAACCCTTCGCGTGAGCCACACATTGCGTTCTGTACACAACATTCTCGACGGCCGAAAGTAACGTGTCATCAGGAATGCTCAGCACAATCTGTAACATGTTGTCCTTTAAGGTCGTCAACGTCGGGGCCCCACCAAGATAGACCTTAGACTTCAAATAACCCCACGTGAAAAAGTCGCATTAGATTAGATCCGGGAAGAATGG
Source organism: Araneus ventricosus (assembly GCA_013235015.1). Taxonomy (NCBI): domain Eukaryota; kingdom Metazoa; phylum Arthropoda; class Arachnida; order Araneae; family Araneidae; genus Araneus; species Araneus ventricosus. Next base: position 8,635 of record BGPR01008157.1, read on the forward strand.
ACATTAGTTGGATCAAAAAGTATAGGAAAAAAAAATTTTCTTTGGAAATTACTTTTGGCGCGTTGTGGGAAAGTTGTGTCTTAAGTATATTAGTTTATATAATTTTTTTATTGAAATCCATTTATATCTTCCGGCTCCCCAAGCGCCTCCAAAATAGTTAAAAATTTAAAATTTTATCAAAATTTACAAATTTTATTTCTTCCAAATTACGTTTGGCGCGGGGTGGGAAAGTTGTGTCATAGGTATATTAGTTTACATATATTTTTTTATTGAAATCCATTCATATCTTCCAGTGCTCCAAGTGTCTCAAAATTAGTTAAAAATGACATTTTTTTGGAAATATATATAAAAAAAATATTTTCAAAAATTCCCTTTTGCGCCGGGTAAAAAAGTTTTGTTTTGGGTATATTAGTTTACGTTTTTTTCCTTTTATTATTCAAATTCATTCATATCGTCTGGTGTCCCAAGCGCCCCAAAAATAGTTAAAAATTGACATTTTTACGATTTTGACTCATTCAAACAACAAGGGTGGGAATGATAAAAGAACGCTTTTGCGAATGTTTCCCCTGTAGCGATGTGTTTTTGTTTAGGAAAAGTCGAGATTGTGGCGTAGTTCATCTTTGTCTTCGAAATAAAGTAAAATTGTGTTATATTGTAAAATATAAAGAAGAAGAAAAGGTAGTTGTCGGTCCCTGAATAATATTATGCAAACAAAAACAATTTTATTCATTTAATAATAACAAATAAATATTTTCATTCTCTCCTATAAGTTTTTCTCCTGTAAAATCGTTTCTTTAACGCATTTTCAAATTTTTAATTCAAAATTTGCATTAAAATCGTTTTTTTGTAAGTATTTAAGTGTCTTTGGACACGGGCCGGAAGAAATTAAAGTTGAAAAAATTTTGCATGTATGCTAGTACACTTAAAAGACAACTTTTGTACGCCGATTATTCTATCCACTCTTTGAATTTTCGATCCACCCTAATGGACATGAGAATTTTGTTTACAGGATGTAATGTGTGTTCCACCAGAAGGGAGGTCACATTGAATCACACTGAAAGGTCATCAGACGACCTCTCCGAGAGAGTAATTTTATTGAATAAAGAACTATGATGCATTGTAATTTCATCTCTGTAACCTTTTGGGGCAGTTCATTTGTTGTATTAAAGTGGTTTTGCACTGAAATTTCTTTGTAATTCATTTGTCTAATTCTCAGTTGTATGAACCACAATAGCGTCACATTTTCCCCTATCGGTGACTTTCGGAACTAATTTTATTTTTTTATTACAGAATCTTTTTCCACATGTCGTCATTAGTCCCCCTACCAAATGTAATGGCATTTCAGCTGATAGATCGAGCTACAGATGCCTCTGAGTACTGTCAGTTTATTAAAAAAACACCCTGCGTATGAAGTATATTAGGGAAATAATATATCTGGCATGATGAATGATTTTGATCACTATTTTTAATTTTTTTATCCGCATGTTTCAGTCTTGTTAATATAGCATAAGGTGGATACAACCACAATCATTTCCGCCTTTAATTTAGAGTTCAAATCTTGAATGTGTTAATAAACCAATGACTTAGCAAATACATTGGGACGATGAATAGAAAGGATAGAACCGTAAACCGTGTTGCCTTGTACTAGCTAAGTACTCAGGGAACTTGAATGAAAGTTGCTGCAATAGCTCAAGTACTGAGGCCGGAGTCCTGACGGCCATCACCGGCCATGGCCCGACACCTCCCGTAGGAGTTACGTACTATCACTGGAGGGAGGTTACACAACGCCACCATTATTGTACCCACGTTCAGGAGCTTACTTATCTGACGGTTTCTCATCCACGTAATCGTGGCGCCCCCAGGTGGGAGAAAGGGTATAACCCATCTAAAATATTATGGTGAAATGTCTATTATAATAATTGTAATAAAATTTGATTAAATTTTTTCATTAAAAATCCTTATTTATTAAGTTATTTGAAGTTAAAAATGCATTACTCAAGGAACCATGCAGAGGAAGCTACACTTAAATTGAACCGAAATGAAACTCGACCAATAATTCCAGTGAATCTCTAACAATAATAAAAGCGAATGTGTGTGTCTGTTTTCGCTCTACAAGACGGGACGCTGGAGATCAATGCTTCAAAAATAAGAACTGAAATTATATTTTATCGATTGAAAATAATTAAAATAAAATATCTTTTAATAAAATTTTTCAAAATTTTTTTAAATTAAATTCTTGTTAAGCTTTATCCTGTCGAGTAGTCCTTGGAATAACTGATTTTCTCAAAAGGTCAAAAGGTCAAATTTTTTCGATATTAGATATTTTTTTCATTTCATATTAAATAATTCTCCTTCGAAAATTTCTTAAGATATTTAGATGAAACAATAGAAAGACACTGAGAGAAATCTATGCCTGACGTTAATTCTGAAATTCCTAAAAATAGGATTTCTCGCTTTCTAACTTTATATTGACAGATAGGGAAAGGAAGGAATTAATTCTGCATCTCTCCATTTAAATCAAAGCTAGATGTCATTTGATGACATGCTACAACCGAACCAGATTCGTATTTCTGAGATAAATCTATCACTCCGAAGTAAGTATTGCTCAATATAAAATCCCCTCTTTGAGATGAGAGATATTGCTTGTCAAACTTCAACAGTTATGTTTGCGGATTCCATTCCCCAGGAAAAATTGTCGTTCAGCAGATTTCACACAAAATTTCAGTTTTAGTTTTAGCAGAAATCTTATAATGCGATTGAAATGATAGTTTTTGGTTGCTTTTAAAAAATTTAATTTAAAAGGAGCTGTCTTGTTTCTGGTAAGCCTTGAATCAATAGAAAGTCATATGTCAGGAATTTTATTATTGCATTTGTATCGAATGTCGCATGGATGATATATTTAATGTAAATATCCCAATGATTTTTTCGGGATCGGACATTTTTATGCTCCGTACAAAATTACGAGGTTCCTCCCAAAATAGCCCTGGCGTTGCTCCAGAACGGGACGTTAATATAACTAAACTAAACTAAAATTCACATTTTCATGGACCTCGTTAGTTTTATCACACAAACTGATAAAATTGTAACTTTTGTCTCTTTCCGTTAAAAATTGAAGATTATTCCATATTTAGAAGTTGTTATTAACGGCAATGTTTTTTACTATTGTAACAAAATTGTCTTGTGGGTGTACGTGAATGCAATCCAGTAAGCAGGATTAAAAATTAAGGCTCTTTATTTTACAAATATTCTAGGAAAAGAAACGTAGCGTAAGTATTAAAACAGCACTTGCAAAAATTCACAATAGAGATTGCCGATAAATCTCAACACAGCTCTCAAAGGTTTCTTATTAGCTCACCAGCTTGCTTCCTGATCAAACTCCAACTAACTCTTCTTGGCTTGAGAGATTGCTTTCATACTTTTTCAACAGGAAGTAACTTCATTACGTTGGAAGTGACGTAATCTCCAGAAAGTTCATGAAGCCAGTAGAAATAGGTTAAAAGTTCGAGGTCCTTCTAGAAAATTCCTTTTGTCGCCAAAGTCGCCAAATATGTCGCCAAGATCGCCAAATTTGTTGCCAATATTAGCATCTCAGGAAAACAAGCTTATAGCTTTGTAACACTATTAATAGCGCTTATTTTTTAAATACTTTTGAATATTTTAGCTTTTCCCAAACATAGCCTTCTTCAAACTTCGACTGTTTCGTTTACTTTCTTATACAGCATTATTCTATCAGTTTATTACAAGTTAGAAACCTTGATTTTGTACATCAGAGGTTAGCTATCTTCAGAAACAATTTTATTATTTTATAGGGGAGCCAAAAGTAGTTTCACAGCGCAATGTATTGCAATAGGCAATTTATTTTTTGAAAACGGTTATCCTTTCTTCCTTTAGGACTCAGCTACGACGCTTTGCTCTTCCAGAGATGTGGTCGAGATAAAGCACATAGCATAAAAACATCAAAGTCAGAAAAATTGGACTTACGATAGTTAACCACTAATGTAAATCAAAAGTTTTAAAGTGAAGAATCTACTTTTTTCACATATTGTCCTAAATTTTTCAAAACTATTAGTTGTAACGTAAATATTACTTACACTTTTCTTGTAGCCGATTTAATAACAAACAAAACAGTGAAAAATTGAATTTGATCAGATCAGTAGTTACAGAGACAGTGGTCGTGCCGTAGATATTGCTATTTTGAAACTTTGAGGGGGGATGGGGGAGGCTCCAGGGGGATTTGGAGGGGGGCTTTTGTAAAAAGGCTCCTCTGTTAGGGGTGTAAAATTAAGCTTTACGCAAATTTTTTCCCTTTTAAGACCTTTATTGACTGGGCTATATTAAATGCTGATAAAACAGCGGGAAGTCTTTCAATGCAGTATTGAAGTTAGTTATCACGCATTTAATCTTGAAGTGAAAACTGAACTCTCAAGTTAAGTTCGCCACGAATTTGGCAAACAGTTACCAATTTGATGCTGCATTTGGCTACAAAAAATTGGCAAGAAGCTCCAAGAATTGTTATAATGTTTTGTCATGGAGTTTTTTGAATTTTCTTGAAAATCTTTGTAATTTCCTGGATTATTGATTAAGGATTGGATAATGAAATGATTTTGCTTCTGGGGCAAATGTATAAAAGTTATATTCTTTTGGTTTCAGGTTAATCTTTACATTACTGGTAGGTAAAATCGCAAAATTTATTTTTAAACAGGTATTTTGGCAGAGAACACGAAAGAACTTTCCTAACTTTTCTAACTTAGAGAAATACAAAACCTTTAGTCCTTCTTCTACACCCATGGATTAGAATTGTTGTCTTTCCTCATCCGAAAGTAATTAAGCCATAATATACATGAGCTAGATAATAATTAAATAAAAAGAAACTATCTACATGGTGATAAGAGAACAGACAAATTATCTCTGTGCTGCAGGTGAAATACTAATGGTTTATTTGTACAGTATCTATTTATTTACTAAAAAATTTTGCCGTAGAGTTTTACTAGTATAGCATCTATCGTCCGTCCATAATGAAGAGGTTAGAATTTGAAAATGGGAATAAATATGAAAATTTTATTTAGCCAAATTATACTGAAATTTAATATTGATTAAATATCAATTGATTTATTATGAGAGACGTTCCGAAAGTATGTTTCGTCATGCTTTTTCACAAGGACGCTTTATTACAAACAGAAGCACGCAATGGCATAAAAAATACAAACCTTTGGCTATTTTTCCACATATTCGTCACCGACATTGATACATTTGTCATACTTTGAAAACAATTTCAAGAAACATCCTGGTAAAAATCGGCACCCAGCGACTGAAGGAAGTTCTTGAGCATGCTCGTAAGTGACGTCCCGTTAGTGCTGACTTCAATGCAGGAAAAATGCGAAAGTCTAATGGGGCAAGATCGGGGCTGTAGGCCGGGTGGTCCAATCTCTCTCATCCCAGGCGACGAATGTGTTCTTTTGTCTCTCTTGCTGTGGGGGGTGTTGCATTATTGTCCAAGAACAAAACCCCTAAGCTCAGGACCTACAGCCCCATCAGGCATTCACCTTTTTTCTGCATTGAAGTCAGCACTATCGGGGCGTCACTTCCGAAGCAATGAAGAGGTACAGCTGGCTGTGGAGAACTTCCTTCCCTCGCTGGGGCACCGATTTTCAGCAGGATGGTTTCTTGAAATTGATTTCACGGTGCGACAAATGTTTCAATGTCGGTGGCGAATATGTGAAAAAGTAGCCAAAAGTTTATATTTTGTTATGCCATTGTATGTTTCTGTTTGTAATAAAGCGTCCTTCTTAAAAATCATGACGAAACTTACCTTCGAAGCGTCACTCGTACTTTCTAGTATAATCGTCAAAAAATTCGATTTCGAGATTTTGATGAAGCATGATATTTCAGAGCTTGTGAAGAAGTCGTTCAGTGAACCAATCCCGCAGGAGAAGGTGTGCTAGTTGCTCACAGCGAACCACCCCCGCAAGAGTGAAAGTGTGCTAGTTGCTCAGAGCGAACCCCCCGCAAGTGTGAAGACGTGCTGGTTGATCACCATATGTTTTACAGATGCGTTCCAGATGTGCAAAAGGGCACTAGCAGTCAAGTGATCACGTGTGATTCATGACTCATGGTGATAGTGTGAAATAGAACTCTGGGGACTGTAGACTTTTTCCTAGCTATAACTGTGACTGGTCTTGGAGACCCGAGTTGGATTCCGGCAGAAGGTCTGTCGAGACGTGAGTCCAACGGGCACTCAGTCGTGTGATAATTTCTTGGGATTAATCTCTTAATTGACAGTGGCGTAGCTATGGTAAGAGGCGCCCGGGTCATAACATGATTTTTCACCCCCTCTCAATCAGCCTTATTGGTGTAGTTTGCATGAAAGGCTCCCACAGCATGGCATTTTCCCCCTGATAGTATTTGGCTTTAAAAAGTGATATGAAGGCACTAACATTTTGCCACCATGGCCAGTGGTGTAACTATGGTAAGAGGCGCCCGGGTCATAACATGATTTTTCACCCCCTCTCAATCAGCCTTATTGGTGTAGTTTGCATGAAAGGCTCCCACAGCATGGCATTTTCCCCCTGATAGTATTTGGCTTTAAAAAGTGATATGAAGGCACTTTCATTTTGCTACCATGGCCAGTGGCGTAGCGAGGGTAATAGCGCCAAGAGAATAAGGTTGTTTTACTCCAGTCGGCATTAATCGCTTAGCAAGTGTAAATGGTACCACGAGAACGGCATTTTTGTACCCCTTCATCGTGTTTTGCTCTAAAAAGTGACACAAACGCAGTAATGTTTTGACTCCAATACGCCCCCTAAGACAGGCGCCCAGGGAATCTATACCCCTTGCCACCCGGTCGCTACGCCACTGTAAATTTAGCCCAATTATGAGAACTGTAAATATTTTCCCTGTATGTATATCGCTATTATATATCCAGATTAAATGGCTGCAGTTATTCGTGAAATTGAAACTTGACTACAGTTCGGCCCACAAGTGGAGGGCATGACTTGGGAAATTCAATTCGGGATGAGACTTGGTTTATTAATAGTATACCTTTAGGGTGTTCATCCATTAAAATGCTAAAGCGCACTTTCCAGCCAATTGTGAGAGAATGGCCCTCAAACTTTCGGCATAGCTTATATACCAGTACGTTGTCACCGTTGTTGAAGCGCGAATAGTATGGGCGGTATAGTACTGGCATGCAAACGTTTTGCCCAGGGTTCGATCCCGCCTCCGTTTTCTTTTTTGAAAATATTTTTTAAATTAATATTTAATTAAATTGAAAATTTATTAAGATCTTTTATTAAAATATTAATAATTTATAAGCATTAAACATTTTTTATTCGTATAATATATGAATCATAGTCATAATTTATTTTTTAAACAGTTAAATAATCATAAAAAGTTTTAATGATGTAAATAATAAGTATAATTACCATTATCATTATATCTGAAAAAAAGTTTTGAAAGATTCCGTTAATGCAATTACAAAATTTCCTATTTAGCCATACGGAACTGGTTTAGGTCGGGAAAGAATGTATTTAACTCTTTAAAAATTATGTTATAACTATAATTAAAGGATCATATAAATAAGGAATTATTTTTCAATCAAATGATTAATGTTTTCAATTAAATATTTATAAATTGTTAATTTAATTTGAAATTATTAATTTCAAAAATTATTTACAGAAAAGAAAAATAATTAATTATAAATAATTTAATGGTGCTAATATTAATTATAGTTGATCTTATTAGATAACTGTAATAGTTCTCTCATCGTAAAGGAATTTCATGGAGATTTTTTTCCCTTATAAATTTGTGAAAATTTACGACATTTATTAATTTATATTTACATACAAGAACATCTCATAAAAATATTAGAAATAAAAGAATATTTTGACATATTTCATAATTAATAAATGGTGTACCTTTATTTTAAAGATCTATTGGAAAATAAATTTCAGATTTTGGACCGTCTTTCTCTGTATTCAAAAGTTTAACGGCTCTCTCTTTTCGGTCAAAACCGGTTTCGTAAAGAAAATTTCCACGAGAACGGAAATTTTGTAATTACTTTAACGGAATCATTCAAAAATTTTAATGACATATAATGATAATAGTAATTATACTTATTATTTAACATCATCAAAAATGTTTTTATGATTATTTAACTGTTTAAAAATAAAAATTAAATTACGACTGTGATTCATATATTGTATAAGTAAAACTATTTAGTGCTTAAAAAATTATTAATATTTTAATAAAAGATCTTAATAAATTTTCAATTTCATTAAATATTAATTTTAAAAATATTTTCAAAAAAGAAAATGGAGGTGGGATTGAACCTTGGGCAAAAAGTTTGCACGCCAGTACTATACCGACCATACTAGTCGCGCTTCGTCAGCAGTGACAACGTACTGGTATACAAGCTATGCCTAAAGTTTGAGGTCCATTTTCTCACAATTGGCTGACCATTGCGCTTTAGCATTTTAATGCATGAATACCTTAAAGGTATACTATTAATAAATCACATCCCGAGCTGAATTTCCCAAGTCGTGCCCTCCCCTTATCAGCCTCCTTGTGTTCGAAAAAACACATTTTTAGAATTATGTCCTATAGTCCGCCTGTGAACACGATAACGTAACCGACAAGACGGATGATACAAGCAGTCTTTATACTAATATCATAAAGTCTGTCAAGTTTTGGACGAATATGACTACAGCAAGTGTGTGTGTCCGCCCGTAAGCATGTGGACACGATAATCCGTAAATCGAACAATCCATAGGTGATGCAACTCCGGAAATGGTTTTATTGCTAGATTTGTTTATCTGCATTAAATTTTGCACCAAATCGGTCAAGGGTTTGACTGTCTGTCGGTCTGTTTATTCGTGGATATGTGAAATCTGTCTATTCGCGAGTCAAGTCTGGATAAATCAAATTTGGTACGAGATCTAGGCATCAAAATTTTAGATAAAAGTTGAATGTTCGAACAGATCGGTCGAAGAGAAAGGGTTCAAAACACATTCCCGTTTCTTTTCACAATACTACGAAGCTGAACATAAAATTATGTTAATAAACGAGAAAGAGACGTGGTATTGTGTGAGCAAAGAGGAGAACATTCCCGATGGTTTTTATTTTATGTAAAAACTAAAAGAATGATGGGGCGAAACCCCAAGAAATCATTGAATAGTTGATTGCAAACATCACATGAGTCAATAATATAAAAAATGATGGGAGCTTTAAAACACTAATTAATTATTATTTTCAATGATTTTTTTACCTGGTAGATTGTATATGTTACCACTAAAGCTTGAAATTCGTTAATGTGCACATTACCTAGCTAATCTGCAGATTAACTGATTTGCTCCGTTAATGTGCGGAATCAAGAGTTTTCCGCATTTTACCTAGGTAATGTGCACATTAACGGCTTCCGTATCGTTAAAGTTCAAAAGTTTGTTTCTCTCATTTCCTTTCCCTACACCTTCCCCCTCTCCCTCCACTTTTAGTTTGGTTTCTCTTATTTCCTTAATTGTAATAATATTATAAACCGTTTGATTCTTTGTGTTATAGTTTTTAATTGATTGATGATTGATTCCATCAACTAATTTGTTGATTGTTTGATTGCATTAACTTGATTCTTTAGATATAGAAAAATAAATAACATTATGTTAATTTGCTTAATTATAGTAATATTTTAAACCGTTTGATATTTTTGCATTGTAGATTTTAATTTATTGATGATTGATTCCATCAACTAATTTGTTGATTGTTTGATTGTATTAACTTGATTCTTTAGATATCGAAAAATAAATAAATAACATTATGTTAATTTGCTTAGTTGTAATAATATTTCAAACCGTTTGATTCTTTGTATTATAGTTTATAAATGATTGATTCAACCAATTAATTTGTTGATTGTTTGATTGCATTAACTTGATTCTTCAGATATCGAAAAATAAATAAATAACATTATATTAATTTAAGCTTACAGAAACGGTGCTGTTGTTCGAGCAAAGATCTTATTTTCACTTTAACGAGTGCCTAGTAGGTAATTTGTAGATTACCTAGGTAATTTGAGAAATGAAACAATTTTCGGCTCTTTAACGGATCACCCTAGTTAATCTGTGCATTACCTAGATAATCTGTAGAATAACTGATTTCTGCACTTTAGCTGTAACATGACTTTACTTGACTTTTGTCATTTCTTTACTCATTATGCAAGTATCCTTTAGAGTATAACAGTACGATCCCAATTAAAAAAACGGACTCATGCAATTTCTCTAACCAACGATTCAATTTAATTTCTGATATAAATGATTGCCTTTGTTCTATATGTATATATTTTAAATATATGCTATTTTCCACCATTTCTTAATAAATGCATCAAATCGATAAATCATCAAAACATTAAGGTTAAACCAAATTACATTGAGAATAAATGTCAGTTCGAATTTAATTCATCAATTTCAGAAATCGGAATTTCTAGTTTTCTAAACTAATATTGGTATTCAGGAAAAGGAAGAAATTAATTCTGCGCCTCTCCATCTAAATCGAAGGTAGATGTCATGTGATGACACGCTACACCCAAACCAAATTCATATTTTAAGGATAAATCTGTCATTCGGGCGTAAATATTGCTCACCATTAAGTCCTTGTTTGAGGTGAAGGATATTGCTTGTCAAATTTAGAGAGTTATGGTTTTGAATTTCATTCCCTAGTACAAATTGTCATTCAGCAGATTTCTCCCAGAATTTCGTTTTGGTTTTTGAGAAATCTCAAAAGCTAGGTAAAAGAGATGTTCTCAGAAGGTTTTAAAGAATTTAATCTTAAAAAAACCTGTCAGACTTTTAAAAATGGAATCAATGGAAAATAATATGTTCGAAATAGCATTTTTACTATTCGTTTGAATATTGTGCAGATAAAATATCTAGATTTTTAAAATTTAGTTTCGAGATAAATGCTTATGGTTTTATACCTTAAAAACACATCACGGCTAAAATTTGTGAAGATGTGCTGTTATTTTGGTTTCAAAGTATATGTTTATGGTTTATATCTTAAAAGCATTAAACTCTCGAATTTTGCACAATGTGTTATTATTACTTTCAGTTTTATACGTGCAGTTCCATTATTACTACTATTGGAATCATATTTGTTCTTAATTTTTGTCTCTTATCGCAAATAATTATAAATATGTGCTTGAATATGTTTTAACAAAATTTTCCTTAACTTTTCAACACTGTTCTTGCATTTTAAATCCCTTCAATTGCTATTAAATATAAATTATCAGATTTATCTTCATAAATCGTTAAAATGCACACAGAAGACTTTAAAAAGACAATGGTTTTTATGCAGATATTAGTGAGTTCTAAGAATCTAATGTAACGAGGTTTGACCTTAAAAGAACGTTTTCGAAGTTTCAGCGTCATCCCATCTATGACAAAGTATTTTTGGGTTTTCATAAAGATGCTGATAGTTTCTACAATTACAAATTGCGTTGAGCGACTTATGGTGAGACTCAACTCATCTATCAGCAGAAAACTGAACGATTAAAGTTTTGTTAAAAGCGACTGTACTGTGAACCTTTGAAATGATTCATGGGCACAATTAACGTGGCTTTAATGTCATATGTCAAGGGTAATTTTGCATTTTATCTAACTGCCAACCGTCTTACTCCTCAGCTCAAGTTACGTGTCACGTGTAGCTTTATTTTTAACACGCTCGGCAAACAAATCTCGCTGAAATGATTTGAGGAAAACAACTCATCTTTGAGTTATGTGAAAAAGAAGAAAAGATCGATGATGTCGACGTATCGGTAAGAGGTATTCTAATGAAAAAATTATGAAAGAATTATTAGGTTAAACTTCCCGTGAATACTTGTATACAGGGTTCCCACTTATATCCGGGCCCCCCCCGCCGAACTTCGAAGCGGGGACAGCTTAGGCTATAAAATTGGTGTCTGGGTATAGTAAAAAGGCTATACGCTACTCGATGAGACAACTTACAATGCCATCTATAGGCAAATTTTGGAATTAGCGGTCCTATCTCGTAAACGGTGAAAGATACGAGACAAAAGTCAATTAAAAAGTTGTAGAGCACTCTCGATTTAGTGCGAAAACATACCTTGCGCACATTAATACTCAAAATAGAATGCAAAAAATGAACATTTGTTTGGTCCCGATTTCGAAAATTGTCATGTCATAAAGAGTGGAAGAAAGAAACTGAGACACGTCCCTGTCTTCTGGATCATTTAATTATATTGCTCAAAATGCTCTCCGTTAGCCGCTGTACACATTTGCACTCTGGACTGGATTTCTCGCTTCGCTCGCGTTTCACGACGCCATAGTGTTGAAATTCACAATCAAACAAATGTTCATTTTTATATAGCAAGTAGTCCTCACAAATTGGAAGTGGAACAAGAGATGAACTATTTAAATCAATGGACAGCAATCTTAAACTAGAGGAAAAACCCAGAAAGCAGTTATAATAGCAAGTAGTCCTCACAAATTGGAAGTGGAACAAGCGAAAGAATAGGAAAAATAACAAAAAGGACATTAAAGACACTAAATGATGGTTCAAAAAGAACAAAAAGTTGTGTATCACATGCGAGTAAACAAGATAAAAGAACTCATACAGTGCATAAAATAAATCAAAAAATAAATAATAAATAAAGAAAAAATTAAAAATTAAATAAAAAATACTTCATACATAGAGTGCTGGTGTGAATTTGAGATTAAAAGATATTATTGTTTTGATTCTTTAGAAGAAATTCTTGGTTCCATTTGGGGAAACCAATCCTCTAATTTGGACAGCCACTTTCTTTAATTGTACCGATGACCCATGTTTTTATATTTATTCCCTAATTTAAAGTGTATTTTAGAAAATGTCAATTATTGTTTAGCAAAGGATTCGGAAACCCTCCCCGCTTTTGCGCATGCGCCAGGTGGAGTTTTTCCCCTCAAAGTATGGGGAAAGTGAAGAATGGAAGGGTGATGTTTGCATTTTACTGAGCGTGATCTAACAAAGAACTCCGGAAATGCGCTCATATGACTCATTGCCTGACACCCCTTTGCGGTGTAAAATCGTCCAAATAGTGGTAGTCTCGGAATCCGTTGCTGAACAGTACCTGTTTCCAGGTAGTCCGAAATTTTCAACCTTCTGCATGGTTCTATGCAATTAAAACACTTGTGGTTGTTCTTTTATTTGATATTTACAATGGTAAAGAAGAAACATAACATCACGCATAATGATTATAAGTATTTTATCATCTATATTTAGAATAACTTTTAACTTTTATCGATTTCAAAAATAACTTTAATCAATGTTCAACTTTGTGTTTAACGTTTGTGTTATAATAACAATTTACAAATAACGGGTTTGAAAAATAAAATAATAGTTTATGAGGGTTGCAAACCCACTACTAAAGAAATGAAAGTTCTCAGAACAAGGAAAGGAACTTTCTATTCCGCTAATAATGTAAAAAAAAGTAATTTAAATTATCTTTTATCGAAAATAATCTTAAATAAAGATTTTACGATCAACTTAATATAGAATCTTAAAACCGTCAAAATTGTGAAACAGCTTTTAACAGTCAACCTGAAATATAGCCAAAGCTTTAAAATAGTTTCTTTAAATGGATTTCACAAAATAATATAAAGCCGTTTATTTTCTTGAGGCTGATTATTCCAAATTGATCCTGAGATATCATTATCTTGGTTTTAAATACTAACTTGTTTTATTTTGAATCTCCTTTGTAAATTCCTGATGGCACTTTTAGCCATTGTATTGCGTCATTTTAGTTATTTTCATTGGAGAATATTTTTATAATTACCAAATTCAGTTGATTACCGACCGCTACTTGATAAGGAATATTTTCTTATAATGATTAAATTTTCGCCAATAAAAAGGAAATTGAAATGATGAAGATGATTTGAATACAGTAATCCTTTATTACAAAATTGATTTTTGTGATAAAAAATATTTTACAAATCAGACAAGAATATTTTCCTTTAAATGAATTAGCTGGTAATAAAATCATTTCACAGCAAGATACTTTGATTATGACCTCGTAATACGAAAATGATTAAAGAAGAGACGACACATGAGCTAAGCACGTGCCTCCTCGAAGCCCAAGGACCTCCACGTCAGGTGGCGTGCTCTTTCTGACTCTAACCTACTAGCAATAAGGAGACCGTGTGCCCCTGTGTCTGTGTGTCAGGTGGCGTGCTCTTCTCTGAATTTCTCACCAATTAATAATAAAGGAGAACAAAGGTCTGTCTCAGTGTAACGTCTGTATGTGTGTAAAATAGGGCTGGCTCTTCCCTCATGATCTCCTCTCATCTCCACTACTAATAAATAGAATGTGCTCTTATTCAGCTTGTGGGTCCAGTGTGTGTGTCAGGTAGCTGCACCTTCCCCTGATCTCCTTCCTCCCATCCCCACTAATGAACAAAGGAGAATGTATGCTTGTGGTCCAGTGCATCTCAAAGGCCTCTCTGTGTGTCAGAAGTGCTCCTCCCCGACTTTATCCCACACAAAGGAGAAATGTGTGCGGCTCTCAGGCCAGGGCAACGTGTCTTCCCCCAGATCCCCATCAGCAGTTGAATGTATGTGCCCGGTGTGCAGCCAAGGTGGCAGTCAGGGCATGCAGCCCTCCTCTGACCTTCCATTCTCTACTAATAAAGGAGAATTGCCAGTGGTCATCCCCTGTATGTGTGTTCACTCTGTCCGTGTGTGGCCAGGCGTTCCCTGATCCTCTTGTTTGTGTGTCTGTCTCTGTATGTGTGTGCGTGTGTCTGCCTGTCTGTGTGTGTGCCAGGAGGCGTGCTCTTCCCTAGACTTTCTCATCTCTACTATTAATAAAGGAGAATGTGTATATGTCTATGTGCATCTGTGTGTGTGTGTCTGTCTGAGTGCGTGTGTCTGTCTGTCTCTCTGTGTGTGTGTCAGGTAGCGTGCTCTTCTCTCGAGTTTCTCATCTCTACTAATAATAAAGGAGAATGTGTGTGTGTGTCAGGTGGCGTGTTGTTCCCTCGACTTTGTCATCTCTACTAAAAATAAAGGATAATGCGTTTTTGTCTGTCTGTGTGTATCCATGTGTGTCTGTGTATATGTCTGTGTGTTGGCACCTTACAGTGCAAACCGCTGGACTTAGAGTTACGAAATTTGGACCGAACATCCTTTGGAGAGTGGGAATGTGCACCTCGGAGCCGTTTTTAAAAATTTTAATTATTTAAAAAATAAGCGAAATTTTTGCGTTTTACCTTAATAACTTTCGAAAATATTACAGCACAAAAATATTTTTACACCATCTAAAAGCGGAAAAAATTCTTTTCAATGATATCAATAAAGTTGTCTTACGATATTTTTCTCTAATTTTAATAAATTTTAAAAATATTTTTTGGCATAATTTACAACAATACTTTTCATTGTTGCAACGCATTTTAAACTGTTTTTTTGTTTAAAGAAATATTTATTTGCGTTGTTTAAAACTTAGAAAATATTCTTTGGATTTTACTTTCTTCTTTTATATTTGATCAATTTTTCTGTGAGATCTGTAAATGAAGTCCTCAAGATGGTAAGTATATATTTAAATAACAGAGTAAACAGAAAGATTATCTTTGCTATGTTTTAATTCTTTTTATCAGCGTGTTTAAGCCAATTAGCATGCTGCTGGACGTAAAATGGGCCTCGCCAATTTAATGTTGAAATCAAATGAGTGGTTTACGTTAATGTAGACAAGGAGCAGAACAAGTGCAAGGCTACGAAAAGAATGCGGTTAAATCTCTATAACAATTTGAATTTTAAAACTACTTTGTTAAGCGAACCTTTAATATAAAATTATGTATAAGAGATTCAGTTGAAATTATATTTCTGGCGATCAAGGTGGTCGCCGAAGGCGGCTAGTATACTAACAAAATATGGTGCGTTTTGTGCTTCATAAGTATCGTCATCACATGGAAGCGGACAGACATACTTCCTGTAGAGGGATTTCGTCGCTTTTTCGACAGAAATCTACAATTTTGGAGTAAAGACTCCTGCAACGAGCAGAGTACATAGACAGCCAGCCATAATTCCAACAACTGTTTTTGTCGGACTCATTGAGTTCTAAAATGAGGAGATTCATTAGTCTCGAGTAGGGATTGCAATCCGGAAAACCGTATCCGGCATCATTAGACGTCTACCGGATCCGGTAAATTAAAAAAAAAATACATGAAGCCGATTTCTTGAAAAAATACTCGCGTTGTTTCAAGAGTAGGTACTTAAATGCGTGGTGTGTACGAGTGGTTCGACGCTGACTCACCCGCTACACATATAGACATTGTTATTGATCAATTTATAGATGAATTATGTTTATGTTGCATTTACGAGTACGCGAATGATTTAAGTAAATAATTAGACTTAGAAATGAATTGAGTAACGATCCATATGTCTGATTTTTCTTTACAATACGACTTTCTTCTTACATAGTGACCGAAATAACGTTTTAAATTGTAAGTATGTACCTATTTGTATTGCATTGCAGGTACTAGTCTAAAAGTTCTAAAACAAACATGTCACTTTTGAAACCAATTCAAAATGAAAACAGGAATATTAATATACTTACAGAATAAAAAAATATGACGATGATACAAGACGACCTGATGATACATTTACTATGCCGAAAAAAAAGTTGTAAGACTAGAAATGAAAAATATCTTAGAAAGAGTTGTTCAAGATGATAGCTTTAAAGAAAATGTAGATAATATAGTAGAAAATAACTTAGATTCATCGTCATTGAAAAATGATTTGATATTACAGAAAGAATTACAGATGCAAATCCAGCAAGATATGAAAACCTAGAGAATAAATACCAAAAAAAGAGAAAGATTATGAGAAAACATTAAGAAAGGAAATGACTGCATGTGAAAGTGAAGGAGTTCGAGGAAAATACTAGTCTTCTATTCATGAGTATTTGTTGACAATAAAACCGACAAGTGTATAAGCAGAAAGGGCTTTCTAGACCGCTTGTTATATTTGAAGTTCTGTAAGAAGTCGATTAGCAGATGACACAATTAACACTGTTTCCTACGATAATTTTTTCAAAATCAAAGTGAGTTTTTTTAATTGTTTTACTTAAAATAATAATTTAAAGTAAGTATATTAAAAAATACGAAGAAGTTTTCAACTCGTTATTGTGATAATTGTGACATTGATTAAACAGATTCATGATGACTGTCATAATTATAAGAATGAGACTGCTTGGCGTGTCTAAAATACCTAATTATTGTGATCTCAGTTGATGAGCTTGATTTAGTTAGATTTAATATAA
This sequence comes from Araneus ventricosus, assembly GCA_013235015.1. Classification (NCBI taxonomy): domain Eukaryota; kingdom Metazoa; phylum Arthropoda; class Arachnida; order Araneae; family Araneidae; genus Araneus; species Araneus ventricosus. The sequence continues at coordinate 25,925 of BGPR01008157.1, forward strand.
GTTACATTACAAGTTATCATTGATGTCATTTGTTGAATCTAGTAAGTGAGACTGAACTTAACAGCCCGTCATTATCTAATTATTACTAAACTAATATAACAATTACAATTTAACTAGTTACACTGTACTAAATTTTTATTGTTGATTCATACGTATATGTTGATTAATTAAAACAGTGTAAATAAAGTTGATTTCATAAGAAATTAACCCTTTTTTTCTAAACTTTGTGATACACTCACTTTATCATCTTTTATACAGTTGATTTTGGAATGAAAAGGCAAAATAGTTTTGACGTGACCAATCCGGCCGGATCCGGTCGGATAGATGGGAATTCCGCCGGATCCGACCGGATAGAAATTGGTGTCGGATTGCAATCCCTAGTCTCGAGAGGTTGAATTTTCTGTCGATTACAATTTACTTTCTGTTTTTTAATACTTTAGTATACGTGATTTTAGTGGGAAGAGTAACTGACGGCTTCGTCATTTGCGTTGAGAGCGTCATTTGAAACGATTTGAGGGGGAAATGTTTACATGAAAAATCTATGATCTCTTCTATTCTCATAGACAGACAGCCATAACTCCAAAACCGTTTTGTCGGACTCATTGATATCTAAAACGAGGAGATTCATCAGTCTCGAGAGGTTGATTTTTTTGTCGATTACAATTTACTTTCTTTCTTTGAATACTTTCGTATACGTGATTTTAGTGGGAAGAGTAACTGACAGCTTCGTCATTTGCTTTGAGAGAGTAGTTTCAGGCGATTTGAGGGGGAAATGTTTACATGAAAATTCCGTAAGGTAAGAGTAAAAATAAGTTTAATTAATTATTTTGCAATATTTTTTTGTAGGAAATATGTTTCATTGTTCAGGATATTTTTCAGTTAATTCATTTTTCTCTATTTTTCATGTGAGTGACACCATATTTTTATTTTGGCTGAAGCAATTTAAACGATTTTCGTTTAGATACCTTTTTCGGACTTGTAAATATATAGGACATGTTTTCAGAATACTTTGTGTGAACTTCTTGCCCATGGTTCCTTATTTTCCTCCGCCAGATAATAAAGTACTAATTTCTGAGGAAGCTTCATTTTCTTCTTTGCTCTGTGTAAAGATTCATTGTTTTAGCGATATCAAATATTTTTGGGTCTAATTAAATAGCGTTTCTTTCTAAAAGAATTCTATGTGGAGAAGACTTAAAAACGACCTATTTTAGCCTCATTTCACCTGCATTGCGCATGCGTTATGTTTTAGTAAATCTCGAGCACATTTTATCATGTTATTCTTGGGTAGAACATACCCTATGCTAAGATGAAACTTTAACATTTGAATTATCTATTATTAAAAAAACCCTGTGAAACACTAATTGATTTATTTAGATTTTGTGAAAAACAACAAACTATTTTACCATGCAACACGGGTAATACAGTGAATAAATTAATTTTCTTGTGTCACCAAAGTAAGCGTCTTAAAATGATTAAGAATAAAAAAAAAGGAAATTTTAGTATCATAGCATGATAAAGAAAATATCTGGAAAAGTAATTAAATTTAATGGAAAAGATAAGCTGCTACTGAATTTTTTTTATCATGGTTCCAACAAATTCTTTGCTATTAAAAGTTTTAATCTTAAGACATTGGTTTAAAGGAATCATTAAAAAATCGTATTTAAATTTTACCTTAAAAGAAAAAAAAATTCTCTAATCAGATTAATTTTAAAATTTTTCAACTTTTATCCATTTTTAAAAAGTATTTGAGAGTAAAGTTACCTGATACAAACAATATATTTCTTTGAACACTTGTTTATTTATAATTTAGTTCGGTAAGATTAGGCTTATTATGTGCTTAATAAGGTTAATTTTTTTCTATACAAAAAGGAGATTCCTTTGTGATCTTCCGATTTTTTCAAATTAATGTAAATCTCCTAATAGCACACTAGAAAGTTTTTCCGTAATTAAATATCTATCCTTTCTTCTTTGGCGGTAAAAAATTAACCTTCAACAAAAAAAAAATGCATCTGCCTGCATAAAAACCAGCTGCCAAAAAGAACACAAACTATCTTTCAGAACATGCACTTGCCAAACAATAATCAACTTACCTCCATAACAAACCACAGCTGCTTCTTGGCGTTTTTTGGCGAGTGTAAATAGGTGCCGTGGAACTCTGGCACAAGCGATTGGCCGCCGATCGAAGATAGGACGCCATATTCTGATTCTATCTCCAGTATGTTTTCTGCGATATTGTCTATTAGCTTAACCGCTACTTTATTCCCTGGAAAATAAAAAGAACAAAATATATTGTATTTTTATTCCCAAGTTGTTTTATCCAGATACTTATGGTTCACTAAAACTTGAGTAAGTGGCGGCTAGAGAAATATAAGAATAGAACGTCGCCATTTTGCTTATTGCTTCCTTGTTTGAAATGAAAAGAATGTTTGCCGTTTTCTTTTTCTTGCGGAAGATTATTTGCTGTTAGTTTTGTGAAGAAAAAGATGCTTACAAGTTTTCAATAATACACAAGCGTGTATGGTTTGAATAATAAAAATGTTGTTAAAGGTAAATAGAGCCTATTAAAATACGTTTAGGCGACAATAGTTTTAATTTTTCTTATATTTGTCGAAAACTCTGATAGTTAGCATAATAAAAGGATATGTGTTTAAGAATGACAAATGTATTTATGGTAAATTGATATGTCATTTAATCACAAAAAAAATATATTTCATGAAATCACCTAGGGTCAAGAATTCCTAACCTTAGGGATACTTGCCCTTAAGCTAGGAATACTTGACCCTAGTGATAGGGATATTTGACCATACATGCAAGGAATTCTTAAATTCTTTCGATAATTTGTATGTACGCGAAACTCAGCTATTATATTAAAACTATTGAGTACTAAAAAACTGAGTAATAATTATTAATACTGAAAATAAAATAATATAACATTTATAAAACGCAATTTTACTATTAGAACTTCAGTTAATAAATTAAATTAGTCTTCTCATTATATTAAATCCAGGTATTAAATTAAATAAAATTAGTTCAGAATTAAATAATCAAATGAAATATTGAAGTAATTAAATGATAAAAATTATAGCAAACTATATGGAACTGGGAACCTAGCAACGTCACTAGCGCATTGAAGAATTGTCTGTTTGGGAAAAATTAGAACAGAATATGATAGCACCAAAATGAAGAGAAAGGATTTAAAAAAATGTACTAAGCGAGAAATTGGAAAAGCTAATAAACTTACTCTTTCCCCCAATATTCTAATGCACACAAAAGCAAAAGAAAAAATATATATTCGACGAGAAAATTAAAAAATTCAACAAAGAGACAAACTCAACCGAAATGGTGAAGAAACCAAATGATGACAAAATAATTCGAGCAAAAGATTTTTATTAAAATAATAAATGAATAAAAATCGTTTTTTTTTATCGCAAGCGAGAAAAAATGGATTAAATGAATTTCAGTTCTTTTTAAAATTCTTACTAAAATAATTATTTGCATAATTTGAAATTATCAAATTTAAAATAAATTAAAAATAATTAACAAAAAATAATGGATAAATTATTAAAATAATTTTAATTTAATAATTAATAAATAAATTATTAAATAATAAATAAATTACTTTCAAATAATTATTCTCTATATTTGAGTTGCCGTAGTTGAGACACCGCACCAGAAAATTGATCCCAACCACACAATATGCTTCGGTCGGATATGTGCTACGACGATATGCTACGACATGGAAGCTGCAGTAACTTTTTGGTAGGGTCAAGTATCCCTAAATCCTTCTGTAAGTCTCGTGTTCTACATTTGTGTCGCACTAGGTCATGTCATGTTCAATAATAATAAATAAATAAATAAATAAATAAGCATCCCTAACTTGACTCTTTCTAAATAACCTAAAAATTAAACCACTTAGAATTAAGATACCGTATAACACCGTATATCAAATTGTAGCCAAAAGTATGCTTAAAACTCAGCAATATTTTAATTAATTATATATTCAATAGTAAATTTCCAATCTACTGAGGAATGAAGAAGTGAAAATTTATTTATGGACCCCTAAAAAATATTTGTCCACTTATTATTACGATGGCTTTTCAGATTGGAATGAAAATTCCCTCCAATAGACCATTTGACAAAAGGTCAAATAAAAATGGCACACACAAATTGCCAATTACAGTGGCCTCTCACTTGTACGCACTCTCTTTTATGCGCGTTTTTCACTTATGCGCGTTTTTTCCGCGGTCCCGGCCAGGGATATAGGAAAATAATGATAACTCTAATTCACTTATGCGCAGCTCTAAAAAAGTACCTCTCACTTATGTGCGTCGCAGAAATTTTTTTAGTTCAAAAATTTTTTTTCCCAGCAGAACAAAAACCCTTTTTGGTGTACGTGGGGGTTCTTGTGATTGACGTCAGTAAAAGTCTCATTTATACAGTAGCCAATTAGAGAGGTTAGTGCTGAACGTACCAAGTGACATTGATCGCTAACGAAAGAATCATCTTTGGAGTTTTGGTTAGATGGTTACGTTTTAAAATGGCGAAAAAAATCGAAATTGTCGTTTTCGTTTAAAATGGATGTTATTAAAAAAGTTCGAAAAATCCTTGCACCTCGAAAAAAGCTTTAGCGGAGCATTTTAATGTCCCAGAATCGACAATAAGAGAGATTTTAAAAAATCGGAGCATTTCCATTTTCTTTGTGTTCTTAAAAAATAATTAACGGAAGTTCTACACGTATTTGCGTTTTGAAACTAATCTTATTTACATTTTTCAGTAGTATATACATAGTATTAGTTAACAATATATGTACACTGTATTGATGTTTCACTTTTAAGCTCCCTTTAGTGATTTTTCATCTATGCGCGTCTCTCACTTATGAGCGTTTTCTTCGCTATCCCATGTGCCCGCGCATAAGTGAGAGATCACTGTATTTCACAATCTGAGAAAATCACGTAGGGTAAAGTACCCCTAGTTTCCCCTAGAATATGGACTAAAAATGCTATATAGGCTCAATGTGAAGTGTACGTTACTGTATCCGAAAACATTTCCCAGCTTATTCCACATTTAATTTTTTAACAAGAAAAATAATAAGAAACGAATTTGCTTTTTTAAAACACAATCTATATTATTATATGTTTTTTAGCGAAATTACAGATTACGTCTGGTAATTTTTATGACCATTGCTTTATCTATATATTTAAATTAATTTGGTAAAAAGAACCCTCACCGAGTCCGCCAGCCTCAACCACTCGACCGATTTTGACATTTTTTTTTCATTTGAAAGGTTATGACGTCTAGAAATGTCATCAAGGGTCGCCTGCCCCACCCATCCCCATTTTCGAACGAAATCGGAAAAAAAAAAACGTTTCTCCACCATACATTCTCAGTATGTTTCTTTTATTTTGTTCGAAAATGGGGGTGGGTGGGGGGCAGACGGCCTTCGATGACATATCTAGACGTCATAAGCTTTCATATAAAATAAAAATTGTCTAAATCGGTTTGGTGGTTGGGGCTGGGGAATCTCTGAGGTTTTTACCATATTATTTTATAATATGTAGATCCCCACAGTTCCATCACAATGGCGTGTCAAAAATATTGTAAAATATCTATTGTTGGTGATGGAAACTATTTAGTTAGGGCGATTTCATTCTGTATTTATGGATCTGAAGACTTTTATGCCGAAATTCGTGAAAAATGTATACAAGACATTACAACTAGATGAGGTTTATTGAAAGATTTTACAATTTTAAAGGAATCTGTTGTCTACAAAGAATGTGAAATCTGCTATGGTTTTATGGTCTGTTCCTCTTCATGCTGAACGGAAAAAATTAGTGGCTAAGAGCCTCGAAGCAGCGAGGTGGAAGGGGTAGTGCTCAGCAAAGTGGGCGCTGGCCGCGAACCCGCTCGAAGGATGGCGATAGCGATTAGTAGAGATTTAAACTAATCTAATGACATTTAAGTGAATATAACGAAAAGCGGCGAAGTAATTGCAAATAGAAGGTGAAAAAAATGAGTTCGCATTATGAAACAGTCATGCTTAGCGGTAAATGTTAACCCATTTAAAAGGCAATAAACACAACTTTATAAAAATATCACATCTGAAATTTTAAAATGATTTAAAAGTAAATTGTACCGCATCTCGACAATTAATACTGTCTGTTTCCGGAAACGTGAGTCCTCCGCACTTCTACGCATGCGTTATTCGACTTTTATTTTACAAAAATAGGGATGCGATTAATGATAGGATGTGATGATTACATTTTATTAAGCATTAGTCAGATACATTTATTTTTTATTTATTGATTTACTATAAATTTCGAAGGTTTTAAAAATATTACAAATTATTTTTCTATGTATAGACATTTACGCTGGCTTATTTAAGAATCTGTCTTCTGGCTCATTGCATACCCTCCCCCCCTGAAGAATAAAATCGTCCAAAAACGGTAGGCGGGGCTTTCTGAAACGAACAGTAGCTACTAAATTTGCAGAAAAGGACTTAATTGGGAAAATAGAAATACTTCGCGAAATCTTTAACAAAGATTTATAATAATGGATGGAGAGTGGCTTGCTTCATCTCAAGATTATATCGCAGATTCTCTAGACAGATGCATGGATAATTTTCTAATCTTATTACATAAATTATAATGATCAGAAAAATTAAAATAAAAGCATTTATTTGGTAATAAAATAACAAGATTCGAGTGCGTTTTTTTATTATATTGGCATTCATATTGCTTAACATTTTTTCTGTTGCGTTACGTTTTCAATATCTGTGATTTTTTCCTTCGAAATATGGTTGATTTTATCAAATTTTTTTCTGAAATATTAATTCTTCGAATTCTTAATATTAGTTGCCTAATCTGCACACAAAATAATCTATTTTTGTTCTCAATATTAGTGACTAGCAGTACGCGCTTGGCGTTGCCCGTGGAATCAGGACTTCAACAAAATGGGAAAAAAACCCACATACAATTAAATAAAAGAAATCAAAACAGAAATATTTATATTATTGAGTTTTCGCGCTTCTTTTTTCTCTCGACATGTAATGACGTCACCGGAAGAAATAGGATTGTAGAAATGCATGCTGGGAATGAAAGCATATCACGTCACCTCCTGCGAGGAAGGTCACGCACCAGCCAATGAAATTGCAACTTCGCATTCTGGGATCGTCCGGAGAAACTCTCACTGTCAAATCTCGCTAGCAAAAAAATTGTTTCAACTGATCAGGGAAAAATTAATTAAAAAGAAAACGGAATAAAATATTTTAACCGTTCTTGTTTTAAAACCGACAGAAACGTTCCAGTTATAAGATGAAAAAAAATGAAAATTATAGAGTTGTTAGAACGACAGTGTTAGAGTTGTTAGAACGAATTTGAAGAAATCCTTATACAAAATTACCATAAAAGTGACTATAATTTAAAATTTTTCAAAATTCAGTAAACTATGTTTGAAGCTCAAAACAAATTTCATTCGAAAGAAAAGTGTTTGTTCTATTCGATGGTGCATTGATTGTTTTTCAACTATCATTAGAAAGATAATACAGCTGTAAACGTCCCGAAAATGACACAAAACAACTCAAAACATTAAATAAAAAATTTTCTAGATTAAATTTTAAAGTTCGGGCTTCGAGGAGCATTGAGTCACCATTACGACTACCTGTGTGCCAAATTTCATGGCTGTAAGTGCGATAGATTCGTCTGGACATCGCGAGCGCACACACACAAGCATTGCCTTTTATAAGTATAGATTATCAATGACACATTTAAGCCTTTATAAACAGCTAATGTAGTTAGATTAACGTTCCGTTTCGAAGCAACACGAAAGTTATTTTGGGACTGACCTGTAATTTTAAACCACCGTCAGATAACGACGGTGACACCTGATCTGGAACACACCTCTCCAAATTTCTGCACCAAACCATCGAACACCCAAGAGAACATATCAAAATATCATGAAAATTTTGTCAATATAGCTTTATGCTATGCTTTAACTCTATCGATACAGAACTGTCCCATACGTCCCTTCAAGCAAAAGACGATAACCGTCCGAAATGTCCTAATGTCACCCTGAAATTTCCGCCCCTTTCGTTAAAGTGTGATCGATTTCACACACGCGGCGCGTGCTTTTTTCATTCGAGTGGCTCGCCTAGATGTGTTCGGGGAAGAGGAGAGTTTTCTTACAATTCGGACAATGCCAGCTGTCATTGTGGTTTCTGAGGGGGAAAGTGAATCTCCCTTATCTTTGATAGAGGAGCTCGGACGTTCTCGTATTGTGAGGTCCCTTTATTTCAATGGTCTTAGGAATCAGAGGGTTAATTTCAATACTATTTAGAAAAAGCGGTCATTGCGCTGTGTCATGGCAACCATGACATGGGCTTTCAGTAACAATTTCAACCACTGTGTGTGAAATGTATTCTGAGTTAACGAAGAAGCTGAAAACACTCAAAGTATAAACTGTGCTGAAAATTTTCAAAGCAAATTCAGTATGACAAAACTGAAGCAAAAAAATTAGTTTGGTTCGGCATCATTTGATCTAATGGCGCAAGAGATAGAACTGGACGTGTTGCTGCACGTAAACGAATGTAAAACGGATTTAAAATCAAGATTATAGAAAATGAACCACCATAATACCATTGAATTAGAAGGGGTAAGGGGGTTTTAAGGGGCTTAGGAAAGACCAAACAGCTTTGGCTCGCTTAACTTCCGGCCACTTAAAAACCCTCAGATTCTCTCGCGGTGATAAGAAGTTCAGTATCTACACAAAGTGCAACATGATTGAGGCCACTCCGCAACATCTACTTGACTGTGTTGCCTTGGTGTATGATGACCTGCTTGAGCGACCGGATTTCGTGTTGGAGGTGATGAGAGCGAACGATCTCACGGATCTGATCTGATTCAGATCAGAAGGATTCGAAAGCAGAAGAAGAATTAGAAATAAATTAGTATGAAATGAGGAATATAAGTAGAAAGAGACTTATAAAGTTTAAAATCAGAAAAGACAGTCTTGATGGCAGCGCCTTCCGCAAGTGAGTGGTAAAGAGACAAACCCACCAGGTCTAGCGAAGAGTTGCTGATAGCTGGACTCAAAAAGATGGTGCTCTTCTGTTAAGCAGGAGACAGAATATTTACCTCCTACCAAGCGAGGTCTTGTGAAGTAATTACCTATATTTGCATCTCCTACTGAATGAGATCGTATAGTCGTAAAATGTGGTTTATTTCCACTGATTGATGATTATATCATTAATTACTATTTAGCCTCAGTCTCTCATTTGTTTTGTTGTGTTTACCTATATTGAGTTTTAAAATAAATGATTGAAAAATAAATATAGACCATGTTCATTTTAATTAAAAAAGAACTATCGCATACAACATCCTTCAAAAATGTTGATCAACTTTTATGGTTAAATGCATTAAAACTAATTTCGAAATTTAATTTGAGTTTTGTAATTTTAATACCCGAGTTGATTATTGGAAATCCAACTTTTTGTTTTTTTAAGATCTCTAGGAAAACTCCTAGAATCAAATAAGATAAGTTAAAATTTGGCATTGCTCACCCATAGTCTTTAACCCATTGGAATCCTATCCAGAGGTGGACTTGATATCAGATTTTTTCCGGAAAGTCCTGTGTGTAGGTGGACTTGATATCAGATTGTACCGACAAGACCTACGTCTTGGTGTACTCCACATTTTGACTCAAATTGGTTTTTTATACCTTAAATGACCTTAAAATGTAATTATTAATAAATTTACTGAAAATGGCTTGCACTTGCTAGAGCGCTTTTAAAAAACCCCTTTGGATTGTAAAGTGTTAAGAGTTTTCAAATTAGATTTGACATACAACCACCATCTATTAGCTAGTAGCTGGTATCCTGGAAGCCCAGCTCATGGAAGCCAGCTTTGTCTTTCCAAAGATATCCAGAATGAATGTTGTTATAATGTTCGAATGGCATATAATTATCATATGTATTGATAAAACAGAATTTCAGTTACATATACAGATGAACATCCGAAACGCAATTTATCTTTATACAGGAATTTTTAATATGGAGAGATTTAAAACGCAATATATTATGAAGCAGGTTTACGTATAGCCCATTACGAAAGAAAAGCGTTTGAAGCGGCTTTTTCCGTTTTTCGTGTTTAGTTCAAAAGCAGATTATTCATTTTTATGTGCATAAATCCTTAAAATACCCTGGTTAAACATATTTAAGATTTTAGAGACTTGATTAAACGCAATAAAGATCCAATTATTCACTTTAAAAGCTGATTTTTTAAGATTTTAAAGTTATTAGATCAAAATAACTGAACTCTTTAGGGTAAAAGAAATACTTTCTAATATTTACTCCCTCCTTAATTTCAGATCGACTGAAGCTGTAGTCATAAAAGTGGTGTCCAGGTATATTAAAGTGGCAATGCGCTACACCATGAGATCTCTTACAGAGTCACCTGACGGCAAACTCCGGAATTAGAGTTCCTATCGTGATTGCAGTACGATACGAGGTGAAAAAGTTAGTAACTGAGTTGTAGAACATAATCGATTTAGTGCAAAAAAGAAATCTTGGGGGAAATTAATGTTAAGAACAGAACGCTTAAATGCACATTTATTTTTTGAAATTTCACATACTGTTACGTGACGAGTTACAATGTTAGGTTCGTTAGAAAGAGAAAAACACAATTAGATAATACACGATGATGATGCCTTTGATGTATAAATAATTCGCACTGAAAAAAAGAGTTAAGATCATAGTTCATTGACGAGAGTTGCTTTTTCCTGTTTAGTTAAATCTAATCTTGTTTTTCTCATCGATTCTAGTCGAAAGATTCATGCTACAAAACCATTTCAGATTTAAAACCATTCCACCATTTAAACTATTTTATTATATTAATAATTTGAATCATGAAACTTAAAAAAACTGACAAAATTTAACATTTACATTTATTAGTTTCAGTATAAAACTTTCATGTGTGCGATTATTTGATCATGAAACAATTATTCAAAATTTTTTTATATTTTTGGGACGCTCTTTAGTATAAAATCTTAAAATTTTAATTAATTATAATTCCTAACCAAAATATCAGGAATAAATTTGTGCGTAGGAATTAGGATTCCTATTCTAACGTCTCGACATTTATCTTAAAGATCAAACATCATCTGAAATCAATACAAAATGAAGGAGAACTTTAACTTTTGAGCCTATTTAAAACAAAAATCCAAGTTTCCGTAAAAAAATGCTTTATTTAATGATCTAAGTCAGGCACACAATGAAAATCGTTACTGAACAATATTTTATGATGAATTGCTTTGTTTTATTCCAATTTATTTTTCTTTGTTATATCTAATTACAGAAATTTTGATTTGTAAATCAATAGAAAAGTTATGATTCGCCAATACATATCCACTTTGCCAGCACATGACAATAAATATACAATTAGAATGAATTGTACTTTATAATGTTGTTGATACTCAAAATAAAAGATAGCAAACGATAAATGACAGAAACAGATATTCTGCAATTTATCGTTTATTGAAAAGATAGTTGCAATGTGATCCTATGATAAAGAGTTAAAATATTGGGTAAACATTAATCAGGTTCATTTTACGATTTCTCTGACAATCTTATTCGTATGTAACGAAGTGACTTTTTAAACAAAAAAATGTTTACAGTATAAATTTCCAGCAAAATACAGCAGAAGGGAAACAGAAATATGTTCTTTGATCATAAAAATAATAAAAGTCTTTTAAAGATAAAATAATAGAATACTTCTTTCGTGTCGGAACATGTATTTTATGTTGTATCTGTTTTATTTTTGTCAATTTTTCAATTAAAGTGCATTGAACCAGCGCAATAAGCTAAAGAGAATCTCTGATATTGATCTGGAAAGACAGTGTATATTAAATAGTCATGTTTTATACGAGTCCAAACTATAGCAAAGATGCAGAGAAGTGTAAAAAAATCCTCAGAACCATTAGGCTATCATTAAATGATCTGAAAAGAACTATTATAAAAAGAATGTAATGCATCAGGAGATCTTGACTTTGTTCTAATTTGGAACCATTTTCTGCCATAAAGAATTTTTTCCTCAAAAATCTACGTCTGAAGTTTTTAAGAAATCCAGTTCCAATAAATTAAGTTAATAACGCGTTAGCTGAAATATAATTGTTGCACTTTTTTGGTAATTTTAGATCTGTTTAATTGAAGTATGTTTCTGAAGTACTTTTTATCGTTTGCAATTGAAAAGGATAAATATTTATGAGCACGTTCTGCGAAATGGCGCTCATTTACATTACCACACAGCAATGTGACAACAAACATTTTAATTGTCCATTATTCCTAGTTGAGAAAAAATTATACTCTCCAAATTATTTCTCAATGAATTGTTTTGTTCTGTTTGTTGAATTATTTCTCAATGAATTGTTTTGTTCTTAACATCAAAATATTTGCTGATGTGTGACATTAAAATGTTTTTTAAATATTAAGAATTTTTTTATGTAACTAATTTAAAATATTAATTTTCTTTCCTCAACAATATTTTCTTTTCTTAACAATATTAATTTTCTAAAAGAAGAATTATATATTTTAGAATATAGAATTATATTCTGTAAAGCATCAGGTTAAAATGATAAAAAAAACATCGTTTAAAAGCCTTGAGTGGGACCCAATTCTTTGTGAGACAATCTCCAAGCAAAATTTCATGCATAAAGTTTCGAATTAAATCTGTACTGATATTTTTACACATGATACGAGTCAAAATTCTGGTTGTATTTTTATACACATAAATAGACAAGGTAATTTTATTTAGAAAAAGGTTTCAACAAGTTAATGAAATTCTAAAATAGAAATTAGTCGATTATTCAAGTAATATGAAATTTTAAAAAGTCAGCTATAGACATTTCTGTTAGATAACACAGTTTGAAGGATAAAATAATCGCAGTGGAGGAACGTCCCACAGAAACAGGACATTAAAGGTAATATTCGTTTCAGAATTTTTACTCTACACTTAAGATAAGCATGCTATCATTATACGTTGATACACTTTCTGCTAGTTTAGTTAGCTTATTTATATTAAAGTCGCGGTTATTTTTAAACCAAAGTCAGATGATGAGGATAACACATGAGCTGACACCCCTCTCTCCAAACATCCGCACCACACCAGCGGGAGGACGTTTGACCTACTATGCATGGTTTAGAGTACGACAGGCCCACATACTCAGCTATCGTCAGTGGAATCAGATTCAAACCCTTCGCCCACGAAGCCGAGACCAGTGATGTAAAATGCCAGGTATTTAATTTTAAGGGTAAATACCCAAAATGGGTATTTACCTGGGTATTTATTTTTCAATTAATTCTATTCATATAAAATACAGGCACTGCTGTGAAAGATGATGTTTCTAGTGATGTAAAATGCTCAGGTATTTAATTTTAAGGGTAAATAGCCTGGGAATTTACCTGGGTATTTATTTTTCAATGAACTCTATTCATATAAAATACAGGCACTGCTGTGAAATATGTTCCTATATAATATAAATATATATAGAATATATATATTGAGCATAAGGTAAGGTAAAAAAAAAAGAAAAACCAGTTACACATGAGCCTTTTGCAATCTTTTAAATTCTATAAAAAATAAAGAAGGATTCAGAAAAAACAAAAACGGAATATTATATCATGAATCTTAAATAAAATACTTGGCTTAAATGTCAATCATTTTTAATTACACTGAGTAAATGAATAATAATGCATTTTCTGCTTTTTCAAAATGAGTTATTAATTATAAATCTTGTATGTTTAATTTTGACATTCGTAAATACTTTTAGTTATACTTTTTTTTTACAAAATACACAGATTATGGGGTGAGTTTTGATTAACATACAACTTTGAACTGGAAGTCCTCAGAACTTAACTAGATGTCGCTGCAAATGCGTGAAATGAGGGTGAAAGGAAATTGTTTGACTTCACTTCCACTCTTCTCCAGTATGACTTCCAAACCATCATGTTCAGTCGGAGATCATGATTTCTTGTTAAAAATTCATATTTATGTGCGAAAATGCAATACTTTTTCTACAGAAGTTGTCTTCAAAATTAAAAAAAGAAACTAAGCCTCCTTGAACAACGGTAAAAGATCTGACAAAAAAATATGAAAGTTTTTAATACGGTCAAAATGATTTCAAGGAAAGGATGATTTTCACTAGGTAACCTCTGAATGTTCTCACTTTCAAAACACATCCATTAAATTTCTTTTCTAAGTTCTTTTCAATAAAAGAGTTTATAGTTCTATCTAGACCGACCCAAAAGTTTTTTCAGTTGAAAGTCTTAGGTTTATTAAAAATGACCCAGTATATTAAGTGTTCTGAATAACTTTCAGGTAAACTGTTCATGTATATCAAATTTGTAATCTTATTTGTAATCGTTATCTTTTATTTATTATTATTCATTTACTAAATACGTAAATGAATGCTGTCTATAGAGGGCGCTGTGTATACCTTGTAAATATATGCAATGCGGTTCAAGAGTAGTCTCAGTTGGTTTCATTGTCAGTTTCAGTTGTGCTGCTTCGGCGCAAGTTTGTCTATATTGTGCAATTAGGCACATATTGCTCCTTGTCAGCGGCTAAATATTCAAATTTGTGAATATTCTGTTAATATGTTTGTGTCCTGTTGTAATCATCTATTGTGTGTGTGTTGTAATGTCAAGAATAAAGAAGAAAGTGAAAACCTGTGCGCTTGTTGAAAATTCCATGCATCTGAATACACATACACTAAACTATTTATAAAAGGACCCTCATACTTTTAATTAAACGCAAACAAGATTTTTTCCTATCATAAGTTCCATATTATTCTGCAACTTTTCCTTCACCTGCTGATTAATTTATAGAAACTATGTGCTATCTTAAAGTAACCATAGATTTCAATCGTATCCTAAGCCTTTTCCTATCTCTTTGTCCCATAATGAATTTATTATCTTCTTCGATGAATTTCAATTTTTCCCATTACGCGAAGCAACAAAGTTAAATTTTGGGCTCCAATCCTATATATATTCGGAGGGTGAACTTTGGGACAGTATTAAAAAATTCTGAAAGCAATATCTTCGGAGGAAAACTTAGAGAATGTCTCATTATGCTTTCACGACACGAACTCTATCAGAAAAATTTCCGGCTCCAAGAAAGAATCTCGCTTAAAGTATATTGATTAGGGTTTTCTGACTTTAGAAAAACAGAACTTCTTTCTTGAGTAAAGGATACATGAAATATTAACTCAGCGGTCAGATCGATACTAGATCGATATTTAATACGTTTTGATAGAAAATCCTT